>JAXRKP010001734.1:80000-92500 GCA_037039925.1 Doris montereyensis | reverse complement strand
TTGAACGACACATACTATTATTACACATGTGTATAAAAGTAATACTAGTTAGTATTAGATCTACTGACTGGCGTGTGCTCACATTCATGGATGCATGTGGTGTATTTGTTTTATTTTGTATTTTTCTTGTTTTTATTTTTATAATTGGCGAAGTACATGTACATCGTAGTACGTGTGAATGTGAATGTTATTGAGGGCAGTGGTAGAATTCCAAGTAAAAGTGGAGAGTGGCGATGATGGAATAGTGGTACTGTACTTATATATAATGTAGTAAATTAGTAAGAATAAGGCTAAGAGTAAAGAGTAAAAGTAAGAGCAAGACAAGAGTAAGACTAGGAGTAAAAGTAAGACTAAGATTAAGACTAAGAGTAAGATTATTTTAAGAGTAAGATTAAGAGTAAGACTAAGATTAAGAATAAGACGTAAGTAAGATTAAGAGCAAGACTAAGATTAAGAATAAGAGTAAGACTAAGTGTAAGATAAAAGAGTAAGACTAGGTGTAAGATAAAAAGAGTAAGACTAAGATTAAGAGTAAGACTAAGACTAAGAGTAAGATTAAGAGTAAGACTAGGACTAAGGAGTAAGACTAGGAGTAAGATTAAGAGTAAGACTAAGAGTAAGATCAAGAGTAAGACTAAGAGTAAGACTAAGAGTAAGATTAAGACTAGGAGTAAGATTGAGAGTAAGACTAGGAGTAAGACTAAGAGTAAGATCAAGAGTAAGATTAAGAGTAAGACTAGGAGTAAGACTTAGAGTAAGACGAGTAAGATTAAGAGTAAGACTAAGATTAAGAGTAAGACTAAGAGTAAGATTAAGAGTAAGATTAAGAGTAAGACTAAGATTAAGAGTAAGACTAAGAGTAAGACTAGGAGTAAGAGTAAGACTGAGACTAAGAGTAAGATTACGAGTAAGAGTAAGACTGAGACTAAGAGTAAGATTACGAGTAAGAGTAAGACTGAGACTAAGAGTAAGATTACGAGTAAGAGTAAAACTGAGACTAAGAGTAAGATTACGAGTAAGAGTAAGACTGAGACTAAGATTAAGGCTAGGAATAAGAGTAAGACTGAGACTAAGCCTAGAGTAAGAGTAAGACTGAGACTAAGAGTAAGACTGACACTAAGAGTAAGACTGAGACTAAGAGTAAGGCTAGGAATAAGAGTAAGACTGAGACTAAGAGTAAGGCTAGGAATAAGAGTAAGACTGAGACTAAGCCTAGAGTAAGAGTAAGACTGAGACTAAGAGTAAGACTGAGACTAAGAGTAAGACTGAGAATAAGAGTAAGACTGAGACTAAGAGTAAGGCTAGAATAGAGAGACTAAAGACTAAGACTAAGACTAGAGTAAGACTAAGACTAGACTAAGAGTAAGACTGAGACTAAGACTAGAGAGTAAGACTGAGACTAAGAGTAAGACTGAGACTAAGAGTAAGACTGAGACTAAGACTAGAGTAAGACTAAGACTAGACTAAGAGTAATACTTAAGACTGAGACTAAGAGTAAGACTGAGACTAAGACTAGAGTAAGAGTAAGACTGAAACTAAGACTGAGACTAAGAGAAAGACTGAGACTAAGACTAAGAGTAAGACTAGAAGACTAGACTAAGAGTAAGACTTAAGTAAGACTGAGACTAAGACTAGAGTAAGACTGAGACTGAAACTAAGACTAGAATAAGAGTAAGACTGAGACTAAGTAAGACTAAGACTAGAGTAAGAGTAAGACTAGAGTAAAAGTAAGACTGAGACTAAGAGTAAGACTGAGACTAAGAGTAAGAGTAAGACTAAGACTAAGACTAAGAGAGACTAGACTAAGAGTAAGACTAAACTAAGAGACTAAGACTGAGACTAAGAGTAACTAATGAGAATAAGACTGAGACTAAGACTAGACTAAAAGTAGACTGAGACTAAGAGTAAGAGAGACTAAGACTAGATCTAAGAGTATAAGACTAGACTAAGAGTAAGATTAAAGAGACTAGAGTAAGAGATACTAATTTTAACATTTGATAAGAGTAAGAGTAAGACTGAGACTATTTTGATAAGACTGAGACTAAGAGTAAGACTAAAACTAAGAGTAATCTAGACTATTTTAATAGTAACTGAGATAAGAGTAAGATCCCAGCAGTTCCATCTTCTACATTTTGGATAATATACATTTGATAAGAGTAAGATCCCATCAATTCTTAAAAACCTATTTTGATAAAATTTTATGATAAAGTAAGATCCCTGCGGAGATTCTAATTTTGATAATATACATTTGATAAGAGTAAGATCCCATGTACTTCCATCTTCTACCTATTTTTATAATATACATTTGATAAGAGTAAGATCCCATGCACTTCCATCTTCTACCTATTTTGATAATATACATTTGATAAGAGTAAGATCCCATGCACTTCCATCTTCTACCTATTTTGATAATATACATTTGATAAGAGTAAGATCCCATGCACTTCCATCTTCTACCTATTTTGATAATATACATTTGATAAGAGTAAGATCCCATGCACTTCCATCTTCTACCTATTTTGATAATATACATTTGATAAGAGTAAGATCCCATGCACCTCCATCTACCTATTTTGATAAAATACATTTGATAAAGAGTAAGATCCCATGCACCTCCACCTTCTACCTATTTTAATTTGATTTTTACAACTATTACCAATGGTAATACCATCCACAACTATGGCGGTTTCAGAGTTTTTTAGCAGGATTTTAAATTTTGTCTGGATTGTCCTGTACTGTGTAAATAGCCACAGGATCTTTAACTAGTGTTGTGATCTCCGCACAGGACCTCCTTTTTATCATGTCTCCGATGGGACTAGGTGTCGTCCTACCTACCTGGACCAGGGGGTAGATTGTACTCGAAAAAGATAAAGTGATCAAAAAATTGTTCAAGCGTTGTGGGGGCTTCATGAACCCATGACTTTGAGTTGAGATTGAGAGGACACACTTGCCCCTGGACTACCAAGTCCCCTTCTACATAGTCTAGTACCGGTAGTACCGGTAGCCTACAAAGTATAGACATTCACACATACACACAAATAAAGATGAATAAAAGTAAAGGACAAACAGTGACAGCCATTTACTATTTAAATTTAAATAATATTTTATAATTTGTTATTATATTAATGCAAGTCCATGCATTTAGTTACAAATAATATAGAGGGAATTTTATTATTAATTATACGCATCTATAATACATATATACATTGTCCACATAATTAATTCAACAATCTTCTTTACCCTTATGAAAAGCATACAAAATGGAAATGCCTAAATGTTTTTCAAACGAATCTCCAAACGAAAAATATAAAAAAAGAGGATTGAAAGCAATTGAAGGCTTTATGTACAAGGTAAGCATTCTTAATTAACATATAGGCTATTTTGTCTTTTTATCTAGTGATATAATATATATGATATACATGCATATAAATGGAACAAAATTTGAGGATACATGACATACTACTATAATACATCTTTATATTCACATGGCCATATGAATAGTTACTTTTTATTACTAACATAACACTGCTAATACTCTTCAAGGCCAAGGTAGTCATTGAACCTATTTTATAGGAAGGACATCTCATGGATAAAGAAAGCAACAACTCAACAATGAGATCTGGGATCTTGATGGTCAGGTGCGTTGACACTGTCACATTACTCTCATGACTGTCAATGACAGGTTTGGGTGTGCCAGTGCATAGGTGTGCTTTCAAACTAGCAAAGTAATTCAACCCAAAAACAAGGTGATAAGATCAGGCTGATAATGAAATGAGACAATGGAGCACTAGTAACAAAATTCAGTTCTTGCATTTGAAATGAAACGTCTTTTTCCCCCGTGTTAAATACTGTTATCTCTATCATATATCAGAAAATTAACAAACAAAAATCATGGAATGACCCAATGAGAATATAGAATTTAGAAATATTAGAAAGAATCAGTTCATGTGAGAGATTTGTTTGTTCATTTTTAAATTGACACTTACACTATCCACCTTTGTGGTGATCTCAGGGTGAATTAAACGAAAACAGCAAGATAAAAGAGAAGTAGTAAAAGAGTAAAACTAAAAAGGAAAGAAGTAGGGCCTACCAACGATACCCGCGCCATGTAAGAGGAACACAGTTACAGTGGAGGGGGTTGTGTAAGAGAAGTGGGTGGTAATGGTGTGATTTCATTCATTGACTAAAATTTACCGTTCTGTCATATATATATATATATATGCAATGATCCCAGGTAAATCTTAAGAGACAACAGCAAGAAGAAAGTTAGGTGACTTCTTTGCTTTATTGAATCAATTTTACTTTCAAATTTGCTTTATATTAATATATTACATAGATGTTTATATATACATATACAAATGTATACGTTATATAAATATATATTATATCTCAATAATTAGTATAATGATACTGGTAGTAAAGATCCATGATGTAATCATGATGAGGTATCAAATCAGACATCCCCAAATTCTACAAGGTATTCGTATTAGAACAAGTACAGAATAATTTTACAAAAGGACATAGGCGTAGTCAAAAACACGAGGAGGATCATTTTATCTACTCTAAATATTTTCAGGATAGACCTAAAGATGTCAACCTCGTAACACTTTCCACCATTTATCTCAAACCCGGGAAAATTAAAAGGGTCATCGAATTCCTTAAAATAGTGTCTATACCTAAAACTGTTTTGGAGGATAGGTCAAGACTAAGCAAAGTGTAAAAATAAAAACAAAACAGTTGACTGCAGACAAAGCAGAGGTCTTAAGTTTAATTCTTTATAGACAGGATGGAAGAATCCCAAAAATTAATTTCCCCAGCCAGTACCAACATTATATTGCGTCTAAATACACATTTATTGTCAATAGCTATGTGTTTCAAATTGGCCCGTTACCTGATTTTCTACAAATGATTCAACTACAAAAGAAAATGAATGCATAAAAACCTCCATTGCCTCAAACTCAAACAAAGTCCCCTCTCACCCCTTTCCTACTAAACTTAAAAATAAAATATCAACGAAACGATAAAATAATGACAAAACCCAGATGACCAACACCTACAGACATGAGAACAGAACTACAATTCAGTCATTATCCGAACACGAAATCCTGAATTCGTGACAAAGTTCCAATCAAGATCCCTCTTTGTACGTTTACTATATTCCTCTAAACACATACTTCACAACTAATTTTCTTGTTGCAAAGAGTTTGGGGAATACGGGCTGCACCCTATAGTAAGTCATTGGGTTTACGATGGATAAACAATTGCGTAAGTATCACCGCCAGGTCCCAGGAGATTCAATGTCCAATGCCATAGCCTCCCTGCCCGCTAATGCCCTTGGAGCCATTGACCAAGGCATTCACTGCTTGCTGAAGAGAGCCGTGCAACTGGGCGGAAGCATGGTCTGAAAAATGGGACAAGGCCACACCGGCAGATGTGCTCTCCTCCAAAGCTTCATGTACCGGGACGGTCAAGTCCCCATTCATACCTGAGTCTGCGTTATTGATGATGATGTTGATCTCGTTATTGTCACCCATGACAATTTCAACATTGGAAGAATCCTCCCCAATTAGCTCCCCTGTCACGCCGTGTTTGGCGTAGCTCTGGTGATCCCCACTCACCAGTATCTGCAGACTGCTGTCCTGCGGTATGTCTTGACTGCTCAGATTGAGATCAGTCGCCACTGTTTCAACCAATGGCTCAATGATAGTTTCCATGGTAACGTTCTCTGACATATGGACACTCTCATCCAAGCTCTCTATCTTTGTCATCCCTTTTATGATATCATGAGATGTTGTATTGCATTTTTGGCCCGAGTCCTGTACGGTTTCCGTATCTGACCTGCTTTACCAAGTCTACGATTATACATCTTAAGCTGTGACGGCGCAATTGGAACAGGTGTCTCCAACTTCATCTGTTCCTCGTAATGAAAGAAATCCTCTTTGTGTACACGGACAACGTGCATCTGCATGTGTTTCCTTTGAGTGCACTCTTTATCGCACCATATGCAGCGGTAGTTAACTTTTGGTTGTGGGTTGAAAGATGTCGTTTCAGATGAGATGGAGAGCAAAACTCAGGTCGCACATATTGCATTTGTGAGGCTTGTATCCTGTGTGTTGGGCAAGGTGAATTCGCCAGTTACCTTTCCTGAGTGAAACCGCGTCCACAATGTTCACACACATATGGTGTCTCCTGAGTATGGATTAGAACGTGAACTCTGAGCTCTGGCTTTGTACGAAACGTTTTACCACAGACGGAACAAGAATGAGGCCTTTTGTCGGTATGGCATCGTTTGTGCTTAAGCAAGTAGTCATTCAACGTGAAAGACATTCCACACAATTCACAAACAAAATTCTCCTTCGAATGGTGCACTTTGTTGTGCTTGTTGAGTTTCTGAAGGGTCACAAACTTTTTCCCACACGTGTTACAAGTGTACACTGCTTTGGTCCGATGTCTCATCACGTGCTGCTTGAGAAAGTGGGGTTTTTTGAAGCTCTTTTGCACACGCTACATTCCAACATCATGTTGACATGAGTTTTGATGTGAATCATCATGGCTTTGAGGTCTGGATGCGTCTTTGGGCATTCAGGACAGTGATAAAGACTTTCTTCGTCTTGGAATATGTTAGCATGGTCTTTGCCAGCTTTTCGATAGTCTACCAAATCCACCTTACTTCTCTTTAGGGCTTCTGTCACAATGGCGTTCTCTTCCTCTATAGGAAGCCCTGATTCTTCTGCATGTTCTTGCAATAAATGTTTTTCTAATGCTTTGTACCCATAAATCACTTTATTGCATATAATGCAGGTGTTGGACAATTTGGAAAAGCCATCGTTCTCATGGTTCTCAGACATGTGTCTTCTCCAGCAATGTATCGAGGAACAAATTTTTGGACAAAGATGACACTTCAAGATTTTCTTTTCCACTTTCTTTTTGGCATCAACCATGTCTAAGTCAGTGTATTGTTTTTTCTGGGACTCATTCATTTTCTTCGATGATGGATAATGATCTCTACAGTCAAAGGAAATGTGTTTTTGAAGGTATTTGATGCTGGCGTACATCTTCCCACAATTGGGGCATCCTATGCCAGGATGAGATTTTTTCCAGTGTTCCCGTCGTTCTTGAATGCGGTGAAAGGAGATATTGCATAGAGTACGGTAAAGGCTTCTTCCTTGTGCTGTTTTAAATGCTCGTCTAACATAAACTGACATGGAAATGTATCTGAACATTGTGAACACTGAAATGCTCCTAGGTACCTGACAACCTCAAAACATTCACCATGAATCTGACTTCGATCAAGTCCGATATGCTGAAGCCAGTTGAAAAGAATCCCTGCATTGAAGGCACTCAAAACTTGTACTGTTTTGCACAGTGATTTCTCCATAACTATCCACATCTCAGAATCTAATCCTTCAGCAGTCCGACTGTCTGAGACGGAAAACATGAATTCTTTATTTTCACAGCTGACTTTGAGTTGAGGTTTTGAGGTCAGCCATTTTGGCTGCATGACAACAAAGTATTTGCTCTTGCTATCCTCTCTGGATAGACTTTTCTCGAAAGCTGCCGTAGATTTCAACATTGACTCATTCTTCTCTAATCTCTCCTGTAATTTTTGCTTGAATCCCAGGGGAAAAAACTGCTGGTGCGCTCCACCTTGTGATGCCAGAGTCCAGAATACGTGGTAAATTTAGAGTTGCAAAGGTCACACAGAATTTTTCAGCAATAGAGGATGTGGCTTCGGATGAATTTTTATCATTTTCTTGTAAAACTATTTGTACACTTTCACAGTTTTCATCCTCCTGCTTTCCCTCTGAGAAAAAGTGCTTTCAGCCCAACTATCTACAGGATTCCTAAGACGAGCATTTGGGCACTCATTTTTCAAATGGTGTCGAAGAATAACAATGTTATCAAACTGCTTGTCACATAGAGTACAGCTGTGGGGGGGATGAGAAAGAAGCATATGATCCTCTTTTCTTCCAAGCTTGGAAAGCAGTGTCTGCATACAGTACAAAGATAACTAGCAGTACCATCATGCTGGTTTTCTTCATATGATTATCCAACATGAAATCAAATGGGAATTTCTCATCACATAGTGGGCACTGATGAATTTCTCGAGACAGTGTTTCTGAGCTCTGCAAATGGTGCGCACATTCACCATGGACCTGTTCGTTGTGTTGAAGCCACATTCCAGCAGAAGGAAATATGAAGTCACAGGAATCGCAAGCGAAATATCGTTCTTGAGGGTAGGAGTTTGGGGGTGAGTTCGGTTTCTCAGAGGGAGCCTTTCCTGCAATGTCAGCTACATTGAAAGTGATACGATCTTTAGATTTCAAAACAAGAAAGCCTTCACCCGATGCATCTAGTTTGGGCTCCATGACAACATAATAAGGTGCATTGAAACAGCTGTACTCCTTGTCAGCGTTAAAGGTGGAAGGCTTATCTGACATGGCATCACGAGTACCGTTGAGAGCAAGGTGGAGTGCGTCCTTCAGAGGCCTCTTGAAAATTTGAGCAGAAGCTTTTATTTCCTCAACTAAAGTTTTCAGATTGCCATTATCCACTAATTTTTCCTTTTCTTGTTCATCGGCTAATACTACATGATGATCTGAGTCACGGTTATTATCGGAGGCTTTGTCATCACAATCCTCTGTGATAACCAATTGAGTTTCAGGACGGGTGCTATCATCGATTGCGGCAGCACTCCTCTTACGAGAGAGACTAGCCTGCTTGCTCGGTTTTGTTTCATGACGTTCTGCTGCCAAAGCCAAAGTCATTAGCTGAGTGTTCCATGAGGAAGATCCTTTAGACCACAAAGTGGAACTGTCAACAAAGTCGTCTTTGAATCTAGAATTTCTGGCTGGCGTTCGACGTGACCTCCTTGGACACTGAGTGGCATCTGTGGAAGCTGGTGGCTGTTGGAAAGTTGAAGTAGCGCCAGCCTTCGTCAGCGTGAGCTTTGGTGACTGACACTTGAGATTTCTTGATAGCTCCTCAACGCTCTGCCCTGCCTCAATTTTCTCTTTACGAGGCCTGCCTCTTCCTCTAGGTTTGCCGGCTTCAGGTCCAGGCACGGTCTTCACACCGTCACCTTTCCCCGAATCAGTTTCTAAGTCAGGATCCAGCTCGGCTTTAACTTTAGATATAATTTTCGTGTCAGAGTCAGGTGTTGATTCAAGGCTTTTATGAACATTATGTTGTCTGATGGTGACGTCCGAAGGCATAAAATCTGAGATGTCTATATGAATTTTATTTCCAAGCTGTAGTTCTACACCCACAATTCTTTTCAGGAATTGAAAGAAAGGAATTTTCTGTGAGCTTTGCCCATCTTTTGTTTGGAGAATGACAAATGTATCTTGTGCATCAATAGTTTTGGGACTGGTGGAATGACTCATATTTGTATCCACAGACGATTTTGATTTTGGAATTTTCTTGTCCAAAATAGGGTCACTATCATTTAAAGTCGATGTAGGCTTTTGTGGGTTTTTTTACTTGTCGAGACAGCAAATAGAAGATGTTTCTATATCATCAATCTTATACATACAAGGTGTCTATGATTATCTGCCTTCATTTTGTATGGGGAAATATGGGAGCATTATGATTAAGATCAAAATGAATGGGATTGTCTGGCTTGGAGTCGCCCGCAAGTCCTGAGTTGAATGAATGACTCAGTGAGTTTATGCAGCAAGTCATGACAGAAAATGGTCCTCAATATTGTTATTATAGTCTTCCCCTGGCTGATGTTCCAGCATTGAGTCTACCTGGGAATAAAGGAAAATCAACAAATAAAAAGAGAGCTAAAAAATAAATCTGACAACAGACAAAGCATGCGTGTACACACAGAGGTATCTTATCTTCAAAATCTTACCGTAATGACACAAGTCATTTTTCATGGCTTTAAAAACATTTCAGAAAAAGGACGATGGCCATTGTTGAGTGTTAAGCCAAAGTTATCCGCCAGTAGGTCATTTCATTTAAAGTTCTTACCAACTCCCAGGGAAGCATACCGTACACAAGCATGTTAACAAGATCTTTCTCTACCTATAGCTGGGTACTCATTCACACCTGAGTTAAGTGAGGAAAGTATAACGAAGTACCTTTCCTAAGAGTACAACGTTGTGAAAAAACCCCACCTGTGCCAGCTGTGGGACTTCAACCAGTATTGTGATTACCAGCTCACAACAATACGGTTCAGCTACAACGCCTCTGACAAATTTGGCGAGTGTATTCATATCTGCCCAACCATTCCTTGTGTGAGCGGGAGGTCAATTGTTAAGGGAATAGGTAACCAAAACCTCATGTGTAAGCAATGAAAAAAACAATTTCCACCACTGGAAAGAACTTTGTTTCCTGAGAAATTTGACACCAAATTCAATTCTATAGGGCATTGGTATTATTTAATTTTTGAAAATTTGGTAAATTTTTCAACTGGACTAAAACACCAAATTTAAGCTCCTCTATCTCATAAAACCGATCACTCACAAGTCTCACTTCTTTAACTTGAAGTCAGGAGTACACACAGAACAAACCCATTCTTTGTTCACGCCTCTCCAAACTCTGCGAGACAGTTTTATCAATATGTAAAAGAAAGCATATTTTGTCTCTACACACTGAATTCCCGATACACACAGCCCGGTTCAGTCAGTCCGGCTTACTAGACTTAGTTCGAAGGCCCTGCCGGGCTTCAGTTAACGGAGCATGAAACAAAGCACTTCTTGCTGCATTTACTCGGAAAGTCCAAATGTAATGATACAGTAGTGACCGCCTAAATGCCTGGTGCTTGGGAAGCAGAAAACAGACAGTTAGGCGAAAATAGATCAGGGACATCAATTGGGGTGGGGGGGGGTGGGGGTACCTAACATTCATAATCCTCATGGTAAAATAAGACAGTAGACAGACAAGGATAAAGATTCATAGTCAGATTGTTTGGTTTTGAAAAGTCATCAGTTTTACTAAAATTTTAATGCGAGAAATAGCTGTAAAGAGGGGTGAGTACACAGACCACGAAGATCTGAAGGCCCATCAGATTCGGCCAATGCAGGACAGGGGAGCAATAAAATTGTTCACACCTTGTCCCTCGATCGCGATGCAAGTTCGGTCTATAAAAAACGCCAAATGCATGCCACTTATGACATCAAGAAAGAGCCAAGGATGGAGCCGGAAGACTGTTCAATTCTTATTGCCTTTCTAATGTCAAACCAGTGATCCAATGGGACAAAGCTTGTGCTGTACAGTGGGTGGACTTAAGAAGAGAAGACTGGTCATCTTTTACTGCAGTACACTGGATATTTCATGAAGCTAGTTACAATGCATGGTACATTTCTTGACCGGCATCAGTCAAATTAGCGATGAGATTAATAAATGTAAAATTTAATCTATTACGGACATATTTTATGATATGGAGAAGATGATACATGCAGTTGCCATTGAAACCGGGCATTTAGTCGAAAATCTTGGTTTTGAAACGGGTATTTAGAGGAGCAATGTATATAGAAATATATCGGTTTCACTGAGATTGCAGGCATTTGTGTGAAAGAGGCATTATGGCAGCGGGCATTTAGGTGATTACTACTGAACTTGCACTTTCTAAAGCAAAACTGATGTGCTTCTAGTGGCGTGCTTGTTTTTCCTGATTTTTTTATCCCAAATCGCTTTAGGGAGCATTTAAAAACTTAAAAGTCTTGAATAAGCTCTTAGCTTTGACATCAGCGGGAGTGATGGGTATCGTTGTAAGGCTTATTTCTTAGCACAATCTGATTCGTCGAATCAGAAACTACTATCATTACTTGAGCAAGCATGTAATACAAAGAAATAGAGTGGGGTGTTCACCAGCTAGTATTTTCCTTGCTTGCAACCGGCTTTCGCCTCTGACCACCCTTATTTAACCTTGGCGCAGCAGCCGGTTATTTCCGTCCTACCTAACAAATCATGTTGAGCTGACTTTTGTCATCTTCCACCTGTAAGTCGTGTGACCCCATTCACTTTTAGAAATAAAAGAAGGAAAGAAAAATACAAACATACTGAAAACATTTATTTGTACCGGTAGATGTAGAAAAAGATTTTATAACAATCCCTAATGGCTAATCATATTTCCTGTAACCATAAACTAACCATCCCCTTCCAACTCTTCCAATATTGCGTGCTTGCATGTACTCAACTGCTATAAAGTGTTTCGACCTTTTGCGGACATCAAAGCATGCTTCCACGCTCCAATTTTTCAATACATATACCCTCTGTTTTATTTTACCGAAACTGAAGACAATGGCAAATAAAGAAGTTTGACTCGACTCAGTATTTCTAGATGGATCATTGTGTCCCAAAATTGTTTTCCCTCGATGGAAATGCGAATTTATAAAAGAGCCATCTAGAATTTAGATCTAGATCTAAATATGGATTTTTATGTGTTATATTTTATTTACTGCTCACTGAATTTTACTCACAAGCAAAAAAAAAAACCCAGAGTGACTATTCATCATCAATGTCGAGAAAAAATTCTATTCTTCATTAGT
>JAXRKP010001734.1:67500-75000 GCA_037039925.1 Doris montereyensis | reverse complement strand
AAATAATTCAATTTTTCCAAAACTATGATACATATAAAAAAGTATCTGATCATTCTTTGTTTTTGCCCACTCATCATTCATACCACATTTCATAAAGATATGTTGAGAAATATAAAAGTAGATAGGAATATTGAAAAAAAAAGGACATTTTGAGAAAATCGTATTTTTCTCTTATTTTTTCTGTTATTTAAATATATTTTTCTCCATAAACCTTATAAGAGTAGGATAATATTTTGAAACATCATAAAACCTTGAGAGGATTTTAACTACTTCTTATTGACACTGTTTCAAGTGCACCAGCCCCTTTTTAATTTATTTTGAGATGGTGCTTTTTGATAATAGGTGCGCGGAATTTGTTCCGTATTTTCCGGACGATCTAAGGCAATATTCATAATAATATTTTTGGATAGCGTTTATTATGACGATAAAAATGAGTACCAATTTGCTGTACTTTAGAGAATAGTTCTGGCTTAAATCATATAATAGCTGTTTTGAAAGATAGGCCTGTAACGATAACAATAATCGTATAAATTCAAAGAATCATACTGAGCTTTTTTATGATATCATTATGACGGGAAGGAACTGCTCTATCCACTAGTATGATAGACTAGATTTTTTTTCCATTTTCGGCAAAAAATGGCATTCCCAGAACCTCACAAAGATATCCACAAATATACAAGAGTAAATGAAGACAGATAAGAGAAGTCAATCATGGACTACATAATAGTTACCAGATCCCTTTTTACAGTGCGATGGACGCAAGACTTAACAGAGGAGCTGAAATATTTAGTGACCATCACCTAGTGATTGCCAAATCAGATTACTGACTGAAGAGAACAAATACAAAAGGGAAGAGAAGAAAGCTACTAAACTAAAAAATAGAAGAACTAAATAAACCAATAGTAAAACAGACATAAATAGCAATCAAGGATAAAAATATTTATCAGTGAAAGGAAGATGGATCTGAATGATAGTACAGTAGAAGAAAGAAAAGTGACAAATGTATGGAAGAAACACTCCTCATTTGTACTAAAGAGGTATGTCGTATGATATAAATTAAAGGATATTGAAAAGAACAGCGTTGTGGAATGAGAATGTCAAGACTAAGATAATAAAAAAGAAGGCTGTCAGGAAGAAATACTTGCAAACAAAGAGGCCGGAGGAAAGGATAGATTACGTGAGTAAAAGAACTATTGCCAAAGAGGAAGCGATGAAAACAAAACAGGAACAATGGGAAAAGTTTGGACAAAAGACTTCAAGAAAGCTATCAAGGGAAATCAAAGCTGTTCTGGGAGCAACGAAGAGCATGAGAAAGACCAAAAGCGTGCCCAATACGACAGATTAAGAACACCAAAGGAGAAATAATGAAAAAATACAGTGAAAATCACGGAAATGTGGAAAGTATTTTAAAAAATTACATAATCCCTGCAGAACATAATATAAAACAAGGAGTACATATCAATTAGTAAAGAGTGACTATTAATCCTTGAGACAGCTCAATGGAAGAAATCCAAACACCTATAAGAAAAGTGAAATTAGGAAAGCCCACAGGAGGTCAAGTTTATCCAGAAATGATTAAAAAACCAAGGAGAAAAATTGACTTGCACCTGTGTTTCATTGACTTAGAAAAGGCATTTGACATTATAAGGAGGAACGAACTATGGCATTCCTTAAAGAACACAATGTAGAGCAAAATTTAATAGAAGCCATTAAAAGCTTTTATAATAAACCAACATGTGCAGTGAGAGTAGCTGAAAACGTACCAGAAGAATTGGATGTAGATATAGGAGTAAGACATGGTTGTATCCTTAGTCCTCTTTGTTTATCACATTTATGGATTCCATGAGAGGCATCCTCAAAAATGAAGAAAGTGAATGTAGGCATGTGGAAAATCAAACTAGTAAATGTAGCAATGCTTCCATTTGCTGATGATTTACTTCTGTTTGTAAATCAGAAAGTGACACTCAGTCGAATATCACCATGATGAATAATGAACTAAATAAAGAGGAATGAAAGTAGATGCAAAGAAAGCCAAAACAATGCGAGTAACTAGGAAAACTAAAACACAAAATCTTAATGCGTGCAGGGAGAACTTAGGACAATTTCAAAGCTACAATTACATATGAGTAATGATTAACTCAGAGGGAAAACTATGGAAATAAATCAACTGATTAATGTCAGAAATGATTAATTAACTCAGAGGGAAACTAAGAGAAGAAATCAGCCAGAGAATCCAAAATGCAATGATAATCTATAACCATATAGGAAAGGTATTTATAGATAAACAAGAATTGTAAAAAAAATCAAAATGGCATTATACAACAGGTTATTGTCCTACTCTTCTCTATGACAGCGAAACCTGGACCTTAGCCAGTAGGACATACAGTAGAGTACAAGCAGCTGAAATGAAATATCTCAGAAGAGTAGTAGGGAGAGCTAAACGTGAGACAAAATCAGAAACACAACAATAAGAGATCAAACCAAAGCAGATGACATAAAAACTGAGATGGAAATAAATCAACTGAGATTGTTTGCGCATATAAACATAATGAATGACAGTATAATAGCTAAATCCAGTTTACAGTTCTGAAACGCATGGTAAAAGACCAAAAGGCGGACCTCGGAGAAAGGGGGAAGAAGATATAAAAGAGGCATTAAAGCAATTAAATTTAATTTTCACGGAAGGAAACAGAAAATGCAAGGACAGGGCAACCTGGAGAATGATCATTAGGGGCATCTAGAAAGGGAATAAAATAAAGAAAGGTAGAATGGGAACTGATAAAGAAAGAAAGGTAGAATGGGAACTGATAAAGAAAGAAAGGTAGAATGGGAACTGATAAAGAAAGAACTGAAATAAAGAAAGAAAGGTAGAATGGGAACTGATAAAGAAAGAAAAGGTAGAATGGGAACTGATAAAGAAAGAAAGGTAGCATGGGAACTGATAAAGAAAAGAAAGGTAGAATGGGAACTGATAAAGAAAAAGAAAGGTAGAATGGGAACTGATAAAGAAAGAAAGGTAGAATGGGAACTGATAAAGAAAGAAAGGTAGAATGGGAACTGATAACGAAAGAAAGAAAGTAGACTTTAGCCAGACTAAAAGATTGTTAATGTTACTGAAATAAAAAAAGACAGAATGTATGGTAGCTTGTAAACAAGATAGCAACATGTCCTTCAATTTAAAAAATAGAGGAGAAACTATAAAAATAAATATAAAGTTTAAATGTTTCGGTGCAATCATTTACAAACAACTGCAAACATATCACCGAAATAAAGCAAAGGATAGCAATAGGGAAACGCATATTGCATACTATTAAAGCTGTTGTCTCCAATTTTAAACTGAAAACAGACACAAAATTATAAACAGCGCAGACATATGTCTTGTCCACACTATTATATGCATACGAAGCATTGACTTTAGATGTGCAATGCTGCAAACTTTTAGAAGCATTTGAAATGTGGATATATAGAAGAGTATTGAAATCTATTATATTATGTGTATGAGTTGTAAACACCTGACAGGTCACTAATTGTCTGTATGTCTCCATCTTATTTCTCTGGTGTATATGACGTTTTGTTATTGAAACTTGGTTGAGGACTGCTTTATATTCGAGGATCATTTTTATATATAAACCATGGAGTTCAATTACATCAGATGTGAAATTGTATCATTTTCATCAGATTCTAACACTGAAATTGGTAGTGTGCTGTTTCATTACTTTGTGTTCACCTCACTTTAAATTCGGTGACAACATCGTCATGCCGGAGGCGACATTCTCTGTGCCAGGCTTAAATTAAATAGCCATATCGCTGGTACAGTGAACTACAACAAACATACATTTGGACTTGGCCCTCGATACGATTTGTATCAGACAACTCTTCGTTAGACGGCATTGTTCAACCTGTGTATTTTTATTCGAAACACACCGATCCAATCGTCGAACTCAGGAGAAGAGAAGAAGAAACGTGGTAAGAAGAGGATACTGTCGTAAACAACACAACACAAATACATCAACAGGTTTCAACGCTGCTTGTGATTATTAGCGCCATAGGCTGCCTCAGTTTCAGCTCTGACTTTCCCCTTGATTTTTGTTTGTTTTAGATATCAAAGTGTGATATAATTTACATGTATTTATTCATTTTTAAACGGTGCATCATTTTGTGCAACATTCGTGGAGTTGTATAACAGTGCTTTTGAATATTTGTGGATTTTTTACATTATTATATAGATGTGGGAGCTTGGTCTTCAACTTTCAATCGTTAGTTTTATTGTGAACTGTTTTTTATGAATTATATCTCAGACCATCAAGAGTAATATTTCACTTGAAACAAGAAAAAGCCCCATACATCAATACAAGTTGATTTCGTATAGGACAAAAAAATCATTGTACATGGAAAGTTTTAAAGTGACATTGTCAAATCAGAGATAACTCAGAACCTCGAGGAAGCTAGGACAGTTGAAACAAAAATTTCACTATTTAACAAAATTATGGTCCAAATACTTAACAGATATGCGCCCCCCCTGATTACACAAGTTGGGTCAAATGGATTTGGGATGAAATACTAGTCTCAAAACAAAAAAGAGAAGAACCGCCGAGGAAACTTGGCGGAAATCTAAACTCGTCATTCACAAAGAAATATATAAAAAAAAAACGAAACAGATCGACTGATAAACGAATGCAAACGTACATATACTATGTAGTAGTAGACCTATGCAGTAGTAGAGCAATGTAGTAGTAGAGCAATGTAATGGTAGAGCAATGTAATGGTAGAGCAATATAGTAGTAGAGCAATGTAATAGTAGAGCAATGTAATAGTAGAGCAATGTAAAAGTAGAGCGATGTAATAGTAGAGCGATGTAATGGTAGAGCAATGTAATAGTAGAGCAATGTAATGGTAGAGCAATATAGTAGTAGAGCAATTTAGTAGTAGAGCAATGTAATAGTAGACCAATGTAATAGTAGACGAATGTAATAGTAGAGCGATGTAATAGTAGAGCAATGTAATAGTAGAGCAATGTAATAGTAGACCGATGTAATAGTAGAGCAATGCAATAGTAGAGCAATGTAATAGCAGAGTAATGTAATAGTAGAGCAATGTAATAGTGAAGCAATCTAGTAGTAGAGCAATGTAAAAGTACAGCGATGTAATAGTAGAACAATGTAGTAGTAGAGCAATGTACTAGTAGAGCAATGTAGTAGTAAAGCAATGTAAAAGTAGAAGAATGTAATAGTACAGCAATGTAATAGTACAGCAATGGACTAGTAGAGGAAGATGGGGCAATCTAACAGTAGAGCAATGTAATAGTCAAGCATTGTAATAGTAGAGCAATGTAATAATAGAGCGATGTTATAGAAGACCAATGTAATAATAGAGCAATGCAGTAGTAGAGCAATCTAGTTGTAGAGCACTCTAGTAGTAGAGCAATGTAGTAGTAGAGCAATGTAGTGGTAGAGCAATCTAGTAGTACAGCAAATAGTAGTAGTAAAGCAATTTAATAATAGAGCAATGTAGTAGTAAAGCAATGTAATAGAAGACCAATGTAATAGTAGAACAATGTAATAGAAGACCAATGTAATAGTAGAACAATGTAATAGAAGACCAATGTAATAACAATGTAATAGTAGAACAACAATAGAGACAATGTAATAGTAGAACAATGTAATAGTAGAACAATGTAATAGTAGAACAATGTAATAGGTAGAGTAGAACAATGTAATAGTAGAACAAGTAATAGTATAATAGTAGAACAATGTAATAGTAGAACAATGTAATAGTAGAAGAGTGCAATGCTTAATAATAGTAGTGCCAATGTAATATAATGCAATGTAATGATAGACCAATATAGTAGTAGTGCAGTGCAATAGTAGAACAATGTAATAGTAGTGCTATGTAGTAGTAGAGCAATGTAATAGTAGAGAAATGTAGTATTAGTGCAATGTAGTAATAGCGCATTAATAATAGTAGTGCAATATAATAGTAATGATTGTATAGTAGTAGTGCAATGTAATAGTAGTGCAATGTAATAGTGCTATGTAGTTGTAGACAATGTAATAGTAGGGAAATGTAGTCTTAGTGCAACGTAGTAATAGCGCATTGTAATGTAATTTAAGTAAATGTAATAGTAGTGCAATGTACTAGTAGTGCAATGTAATAGTAATAGAATGTAATAGTAGTGAAATGTAATAATAGTGTAATTTAATAATAATAGAACATAGTAGAAGTGCAATGTAATAATAGTGTAATTTAATAATAATAGAACATAGTAGAAGTGCAATGTAATAGTAGTGCAATGTAATAATAGTGCAATTTAATAATAATAGAACATAGTAGAAGTGCAATGTGTAATAGTAGTGCAATGTAATAGTAGTGCAGTGTAATAGTAGTATAATGTAACAGTAGTGCAATGTAGTCGTAGAGCAATATATTAGTAGTGCAATGTAATAGTAGAGCAATGTAGTTGTAGTGAAATTTAATAGTAGTGCAATATAACAGTAGTGGAATATAATAGTAAAGCAATGTAATAGGCAGTGCAATGTAATAGTAGTGCAATGTAATAGTAGTGCAATGTAATAGTAGTGCAATATTATAGTAGTGGAATGTAATAGTATTGCAATGTAATTGTTGTGCAATGTAATAGTTGTGCAATATTATAGTAGTGGAATGTGATAGTATTGGAATGTAATAGTAGTGCATTGTAATATTAATGTAATGGAATAGTAGTGCAATGTAATAGTAATGCAATGTAATAGTAGTGCAATGTAATAGTAGTGCAATGTGATAGTAATGCAATGTAATAGTAGTGCAATGTAATAGTAGAACAATGTAATAGTAGTGCAATGTAATAATAATGCAATGTAATATTAGTGCAATGTAATAGTAGAACAATGTAATAGTAGTGCAATGTAATAGTAGTGCAATGTAATAGTAATGCAATTCAATATTAGTGGAATGTAATAGTAGAACAATGTAATAGTAGTGCAATGTAATAACAGTGCAGTATAATAGTAATGCAATGTAATAGTAGAACAATGTAATAGTAGAACAATGTAATAGTAGAACAATGTAATAGTAGTACAATGTAATAGTAGAACAATGTAATAGTAGAACAATGTAATAGTAGTACAATGTAATAGTAGAACAATGTAATAGTAGAACAATGTAATAGTAGTGCAATGTAATAGTAGAACAATGTAAGTAGTGGAATGAACAATGTAATAATAGTGCAATGTAATAGTAGAACAATGTAATAGTAGAATGTAAATGTAATATAGTAGTACAATGTAATAGTAGAACAATGTAATAGTAGAACAGTGTAATAGTAGAACAATGTAATAGTAGAACAATATAATAGTAGAACAATGTAATAGTAGAACAATGTAATAGTAGAACAATGTAATAGTAGTGGAACAATGTAATAGTAGTGGAATATAATAGTAAAGCAATGTAATAGTAGAACAATGTAATAGTAGTGCAATGTAATAGTAGTGCAATGTAATAGTA
>JAXRKP010001734.1:55000-62500 GCA_037039925.1 Doris montereyensis | reverse complement strand
AGCTACCTCGTCTTGTTATCTGTACCATTGTCTGGCAGGTCGCTCTCCTCCACGCTGTATCAGAGCGTAGTGATTTAGCATAGGGTAATCAGGAGTGTAAGAGTCCTGATTTAATTTAGTGATTTAGCGCAGTGATTTAGGGTAGGGTAATCAGGAGTATAAGAAGTCTGATTTAGCGCCAGTGATTTAGCGTAGGTAATCAGAAGTATAAGAGTCCTGATTTAGCGTAGGTAATCAGAAGTATAAGAGTCCTGATTTAGTTTAGTAGGGTAATCAGGAGTATAAGAGTCCTGATTTAGCGTAGGGTAATCAGGAGTATAAGAGTCCTGATTTAGCGTAGGGTAATCAGGAGTATAAGAGTCCTGATTTAGCGTAGGATAATCAGGAGTATAAGAGTCCTGATTTAGCGTAGGGGTAATCAGGAGTATAAGAGTCCTGATTTAGCGTAGGGTAATCAGGAGTATAAGAGTCCTGATTTAGCGTAGGGTAATCAGGAGTATAAGAATCCTGAGTCCTGATTTAGCATAGGGTAATCAGGAGTATAAGAGTCCTGATTTAGTAATCAGGAGTATAGTCTGATTTAGCGTAGGGTAATCAGGAGTATAAGAGTCCTGATTTAGCGTAGTGATTTATAGGGTAATCAGGAGTATAAGAGTCCTGATTTAGGAGTATAAGAGTCCTGATTTAGCGTAGGGTAATCAGGAGTATAAGAGTCCTGATTTAGCGTAGGGTAATGATTTCCTGATTGCTTAGGCGTAGGGTAATCAGGAGTATAAGAGTCCTGATTTAGAGTAGGGTAATCAACAGTGTAAGAGTCTGATTTAGAGCAGGGTAATCAGGAGTATAAGAGTCCTGATTTAGTGTAGCGATTTAGCATAGGGTAATCAGGAGTGTAAGAGTCCTGATTTAGCGTAGGGTAATCAGGAGTGTAAGAGTCTGATTTAGCGTAGGAAGTAATCAGGAGTATAAGAGTCCTGATTGAGCGTAGGGTAATCAGGAGTGTAAGAGTCTGATTTAGCAGTAGGGTAATCAGGAGTGTAAGAGTCTGATTTAGCGTAGGGTAATCAGGAGTATAAGAGTCCTGATTTAGCGTAGAGTAATGTATAAGAGTCTGATTTAACGTAGGGTAATCAGGAGTATAAGAGTCTGATTTAGCGTAGGGTAATCAGGAGTATAAGAGTCTGATTTAGCGTAATGATTTAGCAAGGGTAATCAGGAGTATAAGAGTCCTGATTTAGCGTAATGATTTAGCATAGGGTAATCAGGAGTATAAGAGTCTGATTTAGCGTAATGATTTAGCATAGGGTAATCAGGAGTGTAAGAGTCCTGATTTAGCGTAGGGTAATCAGGAGTATAAGAGTCCTGATTTAGCGTAGGGTAATCAGGAGTATAAGAGTCTGATATAGCGTAGGGTAATCAGGAGTATAAGAATCTGATATAGCGTAGGGTAATCAGAAGTATAAGAGTCCTGATTTAGCGTAGGGTAATCAGGAGTATAAGAGTCCTGATTTAGCATAGGGTAATCAGAAGTATAAGAGTCCTGATTTAGCGTAGGGTAATTGGGAGTATAAGAGTAGGGTAATCAGGAGTATAAGAGTCTGATATAGCGTAGGGTAAATTTCTGATTTAGGGGTAATCAGTATAAGAGTCTGATTTAGCATAGGGTAATCAGAAGTATAAGTCCTGATTTAGCGTAGGGTAATCAGGAGTATAAGAGTCTGATATAGCGTAGGGTAATCAGGAGTATAAGAGTCTGATTTAGCGTAGGGTAATCAGAAGTATAAGAGTCCTGATTTAGCGTAGGGTAATCAGGAGTATAAAGTCTGATATAGCGTAGGGTAATCAGGAGTATAAGAGTCTGATATAGCGTAGGGTAATCAGGAGTATAAGTCTGATTTAGCGTAGGGTAATCAGAAGTATAAAGAGTCTGATTTAGTAGGGTAATCAGAAGTATAAGAGTCCTGATTTAGCGTAGGGTAATCAGGAGTATAAGTCCTTATTTAGCGTAGGGTAATCAGGAGTATAAGAGTCCTGATTTAGCATAGTGATTTAGCATAGGGTAATCAGGAGTGTAAGCGTCCTGATTTAGCGTAGGGTAATCAGGAGTGTAAGAGTCCTGATTTAGCATAGGGTAATCAGAAGTATAAAGAGTCCTGCTTTAGCGTAGGGTAATCAGGAGTATAAGAGTCTGATTTAGCGTAGGGTAATCAGAAGTATAAGAGTCTGATTTAGCGTAGGGTCAATCAGAAGTATAAGAGTCCTGATTTAGCGTAGGGTAATCAGGAGTATAAGAGTCCTGATTTAGCGTAGGGTAATCAGAAGTATAAGAGTCCTGATTTAGCGTAGGGTAATCAGGAGTATAAGAGTCTGATTTAGCGTAGGGTAATCAGGAGTATAAGAGTCTGATTAAGAGTCGTAGGGTAATCAGGAGTGTAAGAGTCTGATTTAGCGTAGGGTAATCAGGAGTATAAGAGTCCTGATTTAGCGTAGGGTAATCAGGAGTATAAGAGTCCTGATTTAGCGTAGGGTAATCAGAAGTAGAGTCCTGATTTAGTCCTGATTTAGCGTAGGGTAATCAGAAGTGTAAGAGTCCTGATTTAGCGTAGGGTAATCAGAAGTATAAAGAGTCCTGATTTAGCGTAGGGTAATCAGAGTATAAAGAGTCCTGATTTAGCGTAGGGTAATCAGGAGTGTAAGAGTCCTGATTTAGCGTAGGGTAATCAGGAGTATAAGAGTCCTGATTTAGCGTAGGGTAATCAGAAGTATAAGAGTCCTGATTTAGCGTAGGGTAATCAGGAGTGTAAGAGTCTGATTTAGCGTAGGGTAATCAGAAGTGTAAGAGTCCTGATTTAGCGTAGGGTAATCAGGAGTGTAAGAGTTCTGATTTAGCGTAGGGTAATCAGGAGTGATAAGAGTCCTGATTTAGCGTAGGGTAATCAGGAGTATAAGAGTCCTGATTTAGTAATCAGGAGTATAGTCCTGATTTAGCATAGGGTAATCAGGAGTATAAGAGTCCTGATTTAGCGTAAGTGATTCAGCGTAGAGTAATCAGCATAGGGTAATCTGATTAAGAGTCCTGATTTAGCGTAGGGTAATCAGGAGTGTAAGAGTCCTGATTTAGCGTAGGGTAATCAGGAGTATAAGAGTCCTGATTTAGCTAGGTAATCAGGAGCATAAGAGTGATTTAGCATAGGGTAATCAGGAGTATAAGAGTCCTGATTTAGCATAGGGTAATCAGGAGTATAAGAGTCCTGATTTAGCCTAGGGTAATCAGCAGAGGAGTCTGATATAAGTAAGTCCTGATTTAGAGCCCTGATTTAGCGTAGGGTAATCAGGAGTATAAGAGTCCTGATTTTAGGGTAATCAGGAGTATAAGAGTCCTGATTTAGCGTAGGGTAATAGTATAAGAGTTCTGATTTAGCGTAGGGTAATCAGGAGTGTAAGAGTCCTGATATAGCATAGGGTAATCAGGAGTGATTTAGTGTAGGGTAATCAGGAGTGTAAGAGTCCTGATTTAGCGTAGGGTAATCAGGAGTGTAAGAGTCCTGATTTAGCGTAGGGTAATCAGAAGTATAAAGAGCCCTGATTTAGCGTAGGGTAATCAGGATTAAGAGTCTGATAACGTAGGGTAATCAGGAGTATAAGAGTCCTGATTTAGCGTAATGATTTAGCGTAGGGTAATCAGGAGTATAAGAGTTCTGATTTAGCGTAGGGTAATCAGGAGTGTAAGAGTCTGATTTAGCATAGGGTAATCAGGAGTGTAAGAGTCCTGATTTAGCGTAGGGTAATCAGGAGTATAAGAGTCCTGATTTAGCGTGGGGTAATCAGGAGTATAAGAGTCTGATTTAGCGTAGGGTAATCAGGAGTATAAGAGTCTGATTTAGCGTAATGATTTAGCGTAGGGTAATCAGGAGTATAAGAGTCTGATTTAAGTCCTGATTTAGCGTAGGGTAATCAGGAGTATAAGAGTCCTGATTTAGCGTAGGGTAATCGGGAGTATAAGAGTCCTGATTTAGCGTAGGGTAATCAGGAGTATAAAGAGTCCTGATTTAGCGTAGGGTAATCAGGAGTATAAGAGTCTGATATAGCGTAGGGTAATCAGGAGTATAAGAATCCTGATTTAGCGTAGGGTAATCAGAAGTATAAGAGTCCTGATTTAGCGTAGGGTAATCAGGAGTATAAGAGTCCTGATTTAGCATAGGGTAATCAAGTATAAGAGTCCTGATTTAGCGTAGGGTAATCGAGTATAAGAGTCTGATATAGCGTGAGGGTAATCAGGAGTATAAGAGTCTGATATAGCGTAGGGTAATCAGAAGTATAAGAGTCCTGATTTAGCGTAGGGTAATCAGGAGTGTAAGAGTCCTGATTTAGCATAGGGTAATCAGAAGTATAAGAGTCTGATTTAGCGTAGGGTAATCAGGAGTATAAAAGTCCTGATTTAGCGTAGGGTAATCAGGAGTATAAGAGTCTGATTTAGCGTAGGGTAATCAGAAGTATAAGAGTCTGATATAGCGTAGGGTAATCAGGAGTATAAGAGTCTGATATAGCGTAGGGTAATCAGGAGTATAAGAGTCTGATTTAGCGTAGGGTAATCAGGAGTATAAGAGTCCTGATTTAGCGTAGGGTAATCAGAAGTATAAAGAGTCCTGATTTAGCGTAGGGTAATAAGTATAAAGAGTCCTGATTTAGCGTAGGTAATCAGGAGTATAAGAGTCCTTATTTAGTGTAGGGTAATCAGAGTATAAGAGTCCTGATTTAGCATAGTGATTTAGCATAGGGTAATCAGGACTGTAAGCGTCCTGATTTAGCGTAGGGTAATCAGGAGTGTAAGAGTCTGATTTAGCGTAGGATAATCAGAAGTATAAGAGTCCTGATTTAGCGTAGGGTAATCAGGAGTGTAAGAGTCCTGATTTAGCGTAGGGTAATCAGGAAGTATAAAGAGTCCTGATTTAGCTTAGGGTAATCAGAAGTATAAGAGTCCTGATTTAGCGTAGGGTAATCCAGGAGTATAAGACTAAGAGTCCTGATTTAGCGTAGGGTAATCAGGAGTGTAAGAGTCTGATTTAGGGTAATCATATAAGAGTCCTGATTTAGCGTAGGTAATCAGGAGTGTAAGAGTCTGATTTAGGAGGGTAATCAGGAGTGTAAGAGTCCTGATTTAGCGTAGGGTAATCAGGAGTGTAAGAGTCCTGATTTAGCGTAGGGTAATCAGGAGTATAAAGAGTCCTGATTTAGCGTAGGGTAATCAGGAGTATAAGAGTCCTGATTTAGCATAGTGATTTAGCATAGGATAATCAGGAGTGTAAGAGTCCTGATTTAGCGTAGGGTAATCAGGAGTATAAGAGTCCTGATTTAGCGTAGGGTAATCAGAAGTATAAAGAGTCCTGCTTTAGCATAGGGTAATCAGGAGTGTAAGAGTCCTGATTTAGCATAGGGTAATCAGGAGTATAAGAGTCCTAATTTAGCGTAGGGTAATCAGGAGTATAAGAGTCTGAAGAGTTCTGATTTAGCAGGGTAATCAAGGGTAATCAGGAGTATAAAAGTCCTGATTTAGCGTAGGGTAATCAGGATTAAGAGTCTGCGTAATGATTTAGCATAGGGTAATCAGGAGTATAAGAGTCCTGATTTGCGTAATGATTTTAGTAGGGTAATCAGGAGTATAAGAGTCGTGATTCAGCTGATTTAGCGTAGGGTAATCAGGAGTCTGATTTAACATAGTGATTTAGCATAGGGTAATCAGGAGTGTAGAGTCCTGATTTAGCGTAGGGTAATCAGGAGTGTAAGAGTCTGATTTAGCGTAGGGTAATCAAGTATCCTGCTTTAGCGTAGGGTAATCAGGAGACGTAAGAGTCCTGATTTAGCGTAGGGTAATCAGGAGTGTAAGAGTCCTGATTTAGCGTAGGGTAATCAGGAGTATAAGAGTTGTGATTTAGCGTAGGGTAATCAGGAGTGTAAGAGTCTGATTTAGCGTAGGGTAATCAGGAGTATAAGAGTTCTGATTTAGCATAGGGTAATCAGGAGTATAAGAGTTCTGATTTAGCATAGGGTAATCAGGAGTGTAAGAGTCTGATTTAGCGTAGGGTAATCAGGAGTGTAAGAGCTCTGATTTAGCGTAGGGTAATCAGGAGTATAAGAGTCCTGATTTAGCATAGGATAATCAGGAGTATAAGAGTCCTGATTTTTCTAGGGACATAGCATAATGGGGCACTTTGCCTTTGCATTTCACGCCTCTTGTACTTTCGCCGGGTCTTAAATACTAGCTACCCATTGACTGCTCGCTCGACACGAGGGTCAGAGTACTTATTTGCCCGGACTGGGAATCGAACTCGGGCCTCTAGAAACTGAGCCTCCAGCACGGGATAAAGGTCTCTAGAAGAAATTAACAACCTTCGCTTCCCTGTAACCCATGTCATTGTTGACTTTTCATCCAACGGATATCTGTGGCACGATGTCGAAAAGGTTTAGGTCTGTCTGTCTGTCTGTCTGTCTGTGTCTACACGTCACGGCAAGGGGCAGGCATGGGATGGGACATCGAGTAAGGTAAGGGGCAGGGCCTGGGATGGGGCATCGAGTAAGGTAAGGGGCAGGGCCTGGGATGGGGCATCAAGTACGGCAAGGATCACGGCGTGGGATGGGACATCTAGTATGACAAGGGCAGGGCATGGGATGGGACATCTAGTATGACAAGGGCCAGGGCATGGGATGGGACATCTAGTATGACAAGGGCCAGGGCATGGGATGGGACATCTAGTATGACAAGAGGCAGGGCATGGGATAGGACATCGAGTATGACAAGGGCAGGGCATGGGATAGGACATCGAGAGTATGACAAGGGCCAGGGCATGGGATGGGACATCTAGTGGGCAGGGCATGGGATGTGACATCTAGTATGACAAGAGGCAGGGCATGGGATAGGACAGGTATGCAGGGGCAGGGATGGGATAGGACATCGAGTATGACAAGAGGCAGGGCATGGGATAGGACATCGAGTATGACAAGAGGCAGGGCATGGGAAGGACATCTAGTATGACAAGAGGCAGGGCATGGGATAGGACATCGAGTATGACAAGGGGCAGGGCATGGGATAGGACATCGAGTATGACATAGGATAGGACATCTAGTATGACAAGGGGCAGGGCATGGGATAGGACATCTAGTATGACAAGAGGCAGGGCATGGGATAGGACATCTAGTATGACAAGAGGCAGGGCATGGGATAGGACATCGAGTATGACAAGAGGCAGGGCATGGGAGGGACATCGAGTATGACAAGGGGCAGGGTATGGGATAGGACATCGAGTATGACAAGGGGCAGGGCATAGGATAGGACATCGAGTATGACAAGGGGCAGGGCATAGGATAGGGCATCGAGTATGACAAAGGGGCAGGGCATGGGATGGGACATCGAGTACGACAAACCCAACAGATTTCCTGGCAAAAGATCACAAGCCTACCGTGAACAGTGTCTCACTTCCAAGCTTGCATGTTGGACATTTGAAC
>JAXRKP010001734.1:40000-52500 GCA_037039925.1 Doris montereyensis | reverse complement strand
AGGGGGTGTGTCTAGTGTCTCCGTCTTGTTTGGCTGCTGGTTTTGAGTACACCAGTGGCCGAGTGGTAAGCCCTGCCAAAGTTAACATCGAGAAATCATGGCGTGTGGTATTACTGGAGTGAAAACGTCACGTAACACGCATTTCCCGTCTCGTCCCATGTGCA
Organism: Doris montereyensis; assembly: GCA_037039925.1. Taxonomy (NCBI): domain Eukaryota; kingdom Metazoa; phylum Mollusca; class Gastropoda; order Nudibranchia; family Dorididae; genus Doris; species Doris montereyensis. Next base: position 52,336 of record JAXRKP010001734.1, on the reverse strand, counting down.
AATAGGTACTAGTACCAGCTAAGAGGATGTAACCTGCAAAAGTCTAGCATCACGTCTAGTAGCATTTATCCAGACTTGGCAAGGATAAACTCCGACCCATTGTGCTGTAACGGCCTGGAAATCGTTGGGACTGGTTTAAACACATTGTGCTGTAACGGCCTGCAAATCATTGGGACTGGTTTAAATACATCGTGCTGTAACGGCCTGCAAATCATTGGGACTGGTTTAAATACATTGTGCTGTAACGGTCTGGAAATAACTTGAACTTATTCAAATACATTATGCTGTAACGGTCTGGAAATAACTGGGACTGGTTCAAAGACATTGTGCTGTAACGGTCTGGAAACAACTGGGACTGGTTCAAAGACATTGTGCTGTAACGGTCTGGAAACAACTGGGACTGGTTCAAAGACATTGTGCTGTAACGGTCTGGAAACGACTGGGACTGGTTCAAAGACATTGTGCTGAACGGTCTGGAAACAACTGGGACTGGTTCAAAGACATTGTGCTCAACGGTCTTGAAACAACTGGGACTGGTTCAAAGACATTGTGCTGTAACGGTCTGGAAACAACTGGGACTGGTTCAAAGACATTGTGCTGTAACGGTCTGGAAACAACTGGGACTGGTTCAAAGACATTGTGCTGTAACGGTCTGGAAACAACTGGGACTGGTTCAAACACTTTGTGCTGTAACGGTCTGGAAATAACTGGGACTGGTTCAAAGACATTGTGCTGTAACGGTCTGGAAACAACTGGGACTGGTTCAAAGACATTGTGCTGTCTAAGATGCTCTAATGTGAGATGAGAAAACAACTATCTTGTTTGTGTTTGTACTTTGTGGCGACATTTCTAAAATTATAAAGTGTCAATACAGGGATATGATTCACAGATAGGTTGGGGAAGGAGGGGGGGGTCTTTTTAAAAATTGGAGTTTGTGACATTTTTTAAGGGATTCTATGACATTTTAAAGGGATTCTGTGAAATTTTAAAGGGATTTTTTGACATTTTAAAGGGAGTGCTTGACATTTTAAAGGGATTCTTTGACATTTTAAATAGAGTGTCTGACATTTTAAAGGGATTCTTTCACATTTTGAAGGGATTCTGTGAAATTTTAAAGGGATTTTTTGACATTTTAAAGGGATTTTTGACATTTAAAGGGATTGTTTGACATTTTAAAGGAGCTTTATGACATTGGAAAGCAATTCTTTGACGTTTTAAAGGGATTCTTTGACATTTTAAAGGGATTCATGTTAAAGGGATTTCTTGAGTGTCGTCTTAATGTGACATTACGTGATGGTATCGTTTCTTCTCGTCTCTATCAGAACTGAAGATTTTGTCATCGCTGACATGACGAACACGGACGAAGAGATGAAAGACGTAAGTGACTCAATATACTAAATTATCTGGGTGGGTTTCTCTTCTTCTCCTTCTTCTTCTTCTTCTTCTTCTTCTTCTTCTTCTTCTTCTTCTTCTTCTTCTTCTTCTTCTTCTTCTTCTTCTTCTTCTTCTTCTTCTTCTTCTTCTTCTTCTTCTTCTTCTTCTTCTTCTTCTTCTTCTCCTTCTCCTCCTCCTCCTCCTCCTCCTCCTTCCTCCTTCTTCCTCCTTTCTTCCTCCTTCTTCTTCTTCTTCTTCTTCTTCTTCTTCTTCTTCTTCTTCTTCTTCTTTTCTTCTTCTTCTTCTTCTTCTTCTTCTTCTTCTTCTTCTTCTTCTTCTTCTTCTTCTTCTTCTTCTTCTTCTTCTTCTTCTTCTTCTTCTTCTTCTTCTTCTTCTTCTTCTTCTTCTTCTTCTTCTTCTTCTTCTTCTTCTTCTTCTTCTTCTTCTTCTTCTTCTTCTTCTTCTTCTTCTTCTTGTTCTTCTTCTTCTTCTTCTTCTTCTTCTTCTTCTTCTTCTTCTTCTTCTTCTTCTTCTTCTTCTTCTTCTTCTTCTTCTTCTTCTTCTTCTTCTTCTTCTTCTTCTTCTTCTTCTTCTTCTTCTTCTTCTTCTTCTTCTTCTTCTTCTTCTTCTTCTTCTTCTTCTTCTTCTTCTTCTTCTTCTTCTTCTTCTTCTTCTTCTTCTTCTTCTTCTTCTTCTTCTTCTTCTTCACTTCTTCTTCTTCTTCTTCTTCTTCTTCACCTTCTTCTTCTTCTTCTTCTGCTTCGAATGTACATTTAATACTTTTATAAGACCTCACATGATTATTGATTCCACATTCAATGATAATTTTGTTGACAATTTATCCCACAGTTATTGTGTTTTGAGGTAAAATGAGTGCATGTGACATAATTGTGTGACAATAGGACGAATACGAGATTAATACATCACGGCATCATATAATACTTTGATTGAGTTGCACTAGCTGTACATATGTACACAAAGGAGGCATTCAAAGTCAAATACAAAAAAAATGGTGTGTGGAACTATGCGGTCTTGATGGAAATCTATGCATTTCAATGAGTTAAACTGGAGAAAGACGAGAAGATAATATAGAGAACTGAGACGACTCTAACAGCTGTGTCACACTAGAATCCGCTCACGTGCAACGTGGGCACTTTGTACTGTTGTACTGTTGTACCACTATTTTCTCTACTTCGGTCTGGTGTATTTGAATGAAATGCTATACTTACTGGATTACAGTTGTTAATGACAAATGAGAAATACCCTTCTACAAACGCAAAATGATAACAAATATTCCTTATTAAAATTTACTTAAAATGTTCTTAAGTGTTATGATATGGAAAACTATTTTTAAATGGACAACAGTCAACAAACACGGCGTGAACGTTTGATTATGATTTTTCTATATTAAGTTCACTATTTATTGGCTTTTCGGTCTAATAAAAATGAAGGAAGAGAGAAAAGAGAAGAGAGAGAGAGAGAGAGAGAGAGAGAGAGAGAGAGAGAGAGAGAGAGAGAGAGAGAGAGAGAGAGAGAGAGAGAGAGAGAGAGAGAGAGAGAGAGAGAGAGAGAGAGAGAGAGAGAGAGAGAGAGAGAGAGAGAGAGAGAGAGAGAGAGAGAGAGAGAGAGAGAGAGAGGAGAGAGAGAGAGAGAAACAGAGAGAGAGGAGACAGAGAGAGAGAGAGAGAGAGAGAGAGAGAGAGAGAGAGAGAGAGAGAGAGAGAGAGAGAGAGAGAGAGAGAGAGAGAGAGAGAGAGAGAGAGAGAGAGAGAGAGAGAGAGAGAGGGAGGGAGGGAGGGAGGGAGAGAGAGATGCAATATTGTTAAAGATTAATCATACTGATCATGGCCTACGGGCATTTATGTTCACAAACTTTTAATACCTTCGTGATAAAATACATGCTGACTTCAGATTTCATATTTAATAAAAATAGAAATAAGTCCGAACCAAATCATCACACAAAAAATTGTAAACTCATCAATCCCTTGCCTGGTAAATCCTTAAATATTATTTAAGACAGAATCATTTTTAAGTTTGGAATTTGAGTGAATTCTATATTGAAGCTAATCTATATACAATTACATACTTCTTTTACATTTATGTGTTATGTCTAGAAACTGTGTACTACTTTACTCCTAACACAGTGACAACAAATAAAGAAAGTCACATGTATTAAAATGGCATTTGAATCGAGTCAAATCTTTGCACCTTCGATTGTTGCGGATTTTTCCTTGATTAAAAATAGCATTTACGTCAACACATATTACATGGCGAGATGGGGATTAGGGTTAATAGTCTCTTCGTGACGAGCAGTGCCCAGTGTCCAGTGATCTGCCAACAACACCCAACAGCTGGTCTCGTTGTCTGACTGTTTACATGAGCACATGCCACGCTCTGTCTCAATGGAGTGATGATCGCTGAAATTTATTGCCATGCAATAAGTCCATTCATAAGTAAACATCAACTGAAGACTACGATTGGTCTGTGAGAAGGCGGTGATGTGTGAGCGCCATGCTGTAAACGCAGTAACTTCATATTCATCGCGTTTTCATACTGTAATCCACTTTCAACTTTGAAAATTATTGGCCGGCGACCTACATTATTCTTGAAAATCTCTAGTCGGTATCGGAGTGTCCCCACACACCAGGCATGTCTTCACACACCAGACTGATCCCCACACACCAGACTTGTCTTCACCTACCAGACTTGTCTCCACACACCAGACTTGTCTTCACACACCAGACTGATCCCTACACACCAGACTTGTCTTCACACACCAGACTGATCCCTACACACCAGACTTGTCTTCACACACCCCTTGTCTTCACCTAGCAGACTTGTCTTCACCTACCAGACTTGTCTTCACCTACCAGACTTGTCTTCACCTACCAGACTTGTCTTCACACACCAGACTTGTCTCCACACACCAGACTTGTCTTCACACACCAAACTGATCCCCACCCACCAGACTTGTCTTCACCTACCAGACTTGTCTTCACCTGCCAGACTTGTCTTCACCTACCAGACTTGTCTTCACACACCAGACTTGTCTTCACACACCAGACTTGTCTTCACACACCAGACTTGTCTTCACACACCAGACTTGTCTTCACACACCAAACTGAATCTATACACACCAGACTTTGTCTTCACACACCAAACTGATCCCCACACCAGACTTGTCTCCACACACCAGACTTGTCTTCACACATCAGACTGATCTATACAATACCAGCCTTATCCCTATACACCAGCCTTGTCTTCACACATCAGACTTGTCTTCATATACCAGGCTTGTTCCTCACACATCAGAATTGTCTTCATATGCCAGGCGATGTGACACACCAGAATTGTCTTCACACACAGAGTGAATCCCCACACATCAGACTTGTCTTCAAACACCAGACTTAACTCAACACCAGCGGTTGTAAAATGTTCTCGAGTTGTTTTTCGAGTACAATCTAACACCACACCCCCTCCCATGGGTTCAGGTAAATGGCTCGGAGACGGCCGAACATAAAAAAGAAGTCCATGTGCTGATCACAACAATCTGTGCTCGTTAAAAATCCATTAACTGTTTACAGGACAGTCCGGGAAAAAATTCAAAATTTTGCAAAAGCCCGAATCCCCCATAGTTCTGGATGTGGGTAAATCTAATAAAATCAAATTGATGTTCATATAATCAAATCCAAATCAAGCTCAACATTCTTCATAGGGATGTAAACATGATGTGATGTGGTAGTCGTTACATTAGTATATCAGTAATTCTCTAACGTTTCCATTAAACAGGCCAGAGTTCGTGTCTGTCAATCTAGAAGATTGTCACATCGATCTGACGTGACAACGATGAGATTGTCAATCTAGAAGGTGTCACATCGTGCTGACGTGACAACATTAAAGTTGTCAATCTAGAAGATTGTCACATCTATGCTAACGTGACAACATTAGAGTTGTCAATCTAAAGTGTCACATCGATGCTGATGTGACAACATTGAAGTTGTCAATCTAAAGATTGTCACATCGATGCTGACGTGACAACATTAGAGTTGTCAATCTAAAGATTGTCACATCGATGCTAAAGTGGCAACATTAGAGTTGTTCTCAAATGTGATGCTGAAACAACATTAGGAGTTGTCAATGATTTCACATCGAAATATAACATTAGTAGTCAATCTAGAGTGACATCGATATAAATAAATTATAAGCTGTTCTCAAATGTACTAACAAATGTGTGTCATGATTTAAAATAAATATACGTAGTAGTACTAAGTGACGTGATATAACATAAATATACGTAGTATTACTAGGTGACATGATTTAACATAAATATACGTAGTAGTACTAGAGTGACATGATGTAACATAAATATACGTAGTAGTTCTAGAGTGACATGATTTAACATAAATATACGTAGTAGTACTGGTGACATGATGTAACATAAATATGCATAGTAGTTCTAGAAGTGACATGATGTAACATAAATATACGTAGTAGTTCTAGAGTGACATGATGTAACAAAAATATACGTATTAGTACTAGAGTGACATGATGTAACAAAAATGTACGTAGTGGTACTAGAGTGACATGATGTAACATAAATGTACATATTGGTACTGAGTGACATGATATAACATAAATATACGTAGTAGTACTGAGTGACATGATGTAACATAAATATACGTATTGGTACTAGAGTGACATGATGTAACATAAATATACGTAGTAGTACTAGCGTGACATGATTTAACATAAATAAACGTAGTAGTACTAGCGTGACATGATGTAACATAAATATACATATTAGTACTAGAGGACATGATGTAACATAAATGTACATATTGGTACGGTGACATGATGTTACATAAATGTACATATTGGTACTACATGATGACATGATATTAACTAAGTGACATGATGTAACAAAATATTGGTACTACAGTGACATGATGTTACATAAATACACGTAGTAGTACTAGAGAGACATGAATAAACATAAATGTACATATTGGTACTACAGTGACATGATGTAACATAAATATACGTAGTAGTACTAGCGTGACATGATGTAACATAAATAAACGTAGTAGTACTAGCGTGACATGATGTAACATAAATGTACGTAGTAGTACTACAGTGACATGATGTAACATAATTTAAACGTAGTGGCATCAGTGACATGATGTAACATAAATATACGTAGTAGTACTAGCGTGACATGATGTAACATAAATATACGTAGTGACATGATGTAACATAGCGTGACATGATGTAACATAAAAACGTAGATTTAGTACTAGAGCGTGACATGATATAATATAAATGTACGTAGATAACATAAATATACGTAGAGGCGTGACAGGATGTAACAAAACAACCGTGACAATAACATTGTCACCAGACAGAAGTGATGTAACAAAAAACAACTTAAGGACCTTTGCATCAACACGTTAGGAGCGTAGTTGGCATGTTCCACAGTCTGCTTTCCGTTCACATTCATGGTAAGGTGTTGGATACAGATGTAAAGGCTGTTGGTCCAATTTTGCCATGAAGTTGGGTTGTTTTTGTACTTATTCTCTTATATATGATTCATCTTCGTTAGTTTTAATTCTAGCATCTATCTAAAATGATGATAACTATCGATTGCTCATGGTTCATAGAGAAACCCAACGTGCAGTGATGAGTGTATGAATAAATAATTGAATTAATCAAGGAATAGACCATTACAAAAACAACTTGTCGACTCGTATGCACGCTGGAACAATGGATGAGGATATTCGTCGTACAAGTGTGCTCGTGTGCATGTGTGTATGTGTGTAGTGTGTGTGTATGTGTGGGTGTGTGTGTGAGTATGAGTACTATATATAGGTACATTTTGTCAATGAGGATCATTTGGTATTCATTGACAGTTGGTCAAGTTCATATGTCAAGTTCATAGGTCAATTGCCTCTCGCAATCTGCTCTTTTGCTTATAGATATGTGAACATCTGGTCCTGTTATCTGCTCCTGGAGATAATAGGGCACTCCCTCTCTCACTGAAATAAATAACATTAATCTTGACATTTACGATTCCTTATGGCTACAATGATGCTTCGAAATAATACGTACATTGTGACGGGAAAATCAATGCTTTCACCGAATTCTAAGTCTTGAGATTGAGACAAACGTCGATTTGTTTGACTTAGCAGCGGAAGGTTGGCGACACCAATAAGAGATATTTACAAGTTTCAGGACTGTTATTCTATTCTATGTAAAGTGTTATCTTGGATCGGCTATTCATTTATCATGTGTATGCATATTGAACCTCTCTCGTTCGATATTTATTTATTTTTATCTATATTTATACTTATTACATTAATGTCTTTATATTTATATTGATCTATTATGTATCTATGAATCGATATATCAACTTATCGATCCATATTAATGTTAAGAAAAAACCTACAAATTTGTCGGGATTGATGATAATTATTTTACAGTCTATCAATATTAATCCTAAAAAGGATTACACCGTTTGCTCTCTTGAGTTTACTGATTGTCAGGCTGCAGTGGGGATGGGACCGCCTTTGGCCCATTCAAACGGTTTCTGGAAATCGTGCTAAGGGTGTGTTTCATGATGGCCGTAAAACAAAGCTGTAGGCATACACTATGTTGTCTCTGTCCTGAAATGACAATTCGAAATGATGTGCTCTTGATAAGTCACCTACAGCTGTTGGCCATGATTGAAAATGACCTTTGACCTAGGCACACTACACATAACCATACACGTGAAATCCGCTCACTACCAACATGGGATTTACACATCTCGGAACACAAACACAATGTTAAACTCACAGTGCAAACAATATCTTTCACTTTTTAATAATTTCAAAGGCCTCTCATCTTAAGAAGGAGAAATAGAGGAACACTGACTTGACGGCATGAAGTTTGTATAGGCTGGCACGGGTATTTTTTAAATAATTAAATATTAAGATGTCCCACACCATTCTTGGGATTGATAGTATTGCCTATTAATACTTTTGCACCCCCCACCCCCATATTCCAACGCACTTACCCGCGGGCACTCTCTCTCTCTCTCTCTCTCTCTCTCTCTCTCTCTCTCTCTCTCTCTCTCTCTCTCTCTCTCTCTCTCTCTCTCTCTCTCTCTCTCTCTCTCTCTCTCTCTCTCTCTCTCTCTCTCTCTCTCTCTCTCTCTCTCTCTCTCTCTCTCCCTCTCTCTCCCTCTCTCTCTCTCGTTTTGATGTGCAAGGTGTCGGCCTCTCAACAAAAGGTAGTGGATTCGAGCCCCGCCAGCGGTTGCAATTGTTTTTCGAGTTTTTTAGCAAATTATCCTGGTCCAGGTAAGTGGATCGACACCTAGTCTCATCGGAGATGGACGATAAAATGGAGGTCCCTTGTGCAGATCACAACACTCTGTGCACGATAATGTCCCTTGGCTATTTACAAAACAATTCCTACCAAAAACCAGAGATCATCTTAGTTGTGGTTGTGGGTAAATGAAATCAAATTAAATTAAAACACTCTTAATTTTAATGTCACCATGAAATCACCATATGGAGGATATTATAAGTTCCCATGAAACAAACGCTTTTTCATTTGTTGCGCACATACCGCTCTACCTGCTCTGTTTTGCATGTCAAGAGAAATAATTGAATTGTGGTTGCGTGGAATACAGCGTTGACAGAAAAATGGATGTCCTATTCAGCACATAACCACCCACTAACAACGTTAAATCTGTAATTTCGACCAGAAACCAAGATCTCATTATCATACTATCCGGATTGTGTTCAGTGCTCTTTGAAAATGGTGTATCAATGAGTGAAAATATAACTCACAAATGTGTGGGATTTGATGACAGATCGATTCCACTAATGTTAAATTATCACATCTTTTTCATTTGAGATTCATGGAAGTGCAGGCTGTGGAGTTGGGATCATATTTGGCGAATTAAAAAAAATAATTCTGGGATTTATTTAATTTAAGGATGTGTTTCATGTTGTTTATAAAAGACCACTGACAGATATCGCTGGACAGATAGCTCCATTGTAATACCTGTGGTTTAGAGATAGAAACACCATGCTATAATGATATGCCTGGGCTGGCAGTGCCTCCTGAGAGTATAATCGACCACGCTCACCGGTACAAATAATTTGCAAATCGCTGCTTCTGGCCAAGAGACCTCCATAAAGCTGGATTTATGACCAGAGCACTGACAGTAGAAGTTGGCGTCAGAAGGTTTGTAAGAGCATCAACGTATTCCCTCCTAAAACAGCCAGCTCTCAATTACAGGAAACAAGAGTACTAGAGCACCCAAACAACTGACAGAAAAAGCAGAAAGGATCTCCAGCTGGATCTGTCAAGAAGAAATGAGTTTGCATAATGTAGAAAAAACAGTAGCATCACTATGTATGGATATAACATGACAGCTTGTGGGTGGTAGTCATTACATTAGTCGAACAATTCTCGAACGTTCTCTAACAGTACAAAATGCAGTGAACAAGTAGAAAGGTCAAGCAACGATGAGCGTGGTTAAATGGTGGATGTGAGACCTCCTGGATCTATAATTTAATGTTGCCCACATCCACAACTAAGGAGAGCTCGGGGGTCTTTGGTAGGAGTTTTTTGCCCGTGCTGTCCTGTAAACAGCCAATGGGTCTTTTATGTACACGGAGTGTTGTGATCTAATATGAACAGGGAACATCCTTTGTATCGTCTGTCCCCGATGAAACTAGCGAGGAGGATTTTACTCGAAAAAAAAAGAATTGAGAACCTTTTTCAGCAACCGTCGAGCTTTAACTCACGACGTTTTAGTTGAAGGCCGACACCTTGCCTCTGGACTACCGTATTCTAGGGAACTTAGGAGTTACAACATAATTGGAATAAAAAAAATACATATATCCATATTGCGACATCAGGTTTTAATATGTGTGCACAATTTAAAAATGAAACAATATAGATCTACTATAAAAAAGGTGTCCTGAGTAAAAAAATGATGTTTTTTATCTTTCTTTCTTTATCACTTTACATTCTACCTTTCGGTGTATGGGTTCAGATGCCCGAGATGATCTTTCTTGAGAATGCCTGTCCTGGCATTTTCTGTTTCCTTTCAAAAAAGTAGAATTTCTATGCTTCAATGCCACTTTTATATCTTCATCCCACTTTCTCCGAGGTCTGCCTTTTGGTCTTTTGCTTTGAGCTTGAGCACTGTATACTGATTTAGCTATTCTATTGGCATCCGTTCTGTTTGCATGCCCAAACCATCTCAATTGATTTGTTTCTATCTTAGTTTTTATGCCATCTGCTTTGGTTTGATCTCTTATTGTTGTGTTTCTGATTTCGTCTCTTTTAGTTTTCCTAACTACTCTTCTTAGATATTTCATTTCAGCTACGTGTACACTACTGTATTCTGTAGTATCTAAGGTACATGTTTCACTGCCATAGAGGAGAGTAGGACAATAGACTGTGTTATATTTTTATTGACTGCCATTTTTTCCTTTTGCTATTTGCTATTTAGATTTTCCAAACAGAACTGAATCATCGGTAAATGAAAGCATTGCTATCTTTCTCGTTTCTTGTCTGACGAAGGGTTATGCGTTCATTTAGATAGTTCATATTGCCACATCACTTTGTTGTTTACGTTATTTATCATTTTTAAATTGCTAATAGATCTAGATCTATAGTCATCTTCTTTGTCATACTACTCTTCTGACATCACATTGTGTGATGCCTGAGGTTGTACTTAGATCTAGATTCTAGATATTTCTCGTTTTTGGTCTGACGAAGGGTTATACCCAAAACGTCACGTGTTTGTTTTGTCTTTATTAGTGGAGTTGTCACTTATTGTCATATTTCGCCTATATTTATTGGTGAGTTTCCACATACCTACATTCATTTTTTTCATTTTTGAGGATGTATTTTCGACTGAATCCATACATGTGATAAACAAAAGAGGACTTAGGTAACAACCCTGTCTTACTCCTATATCTACATCAAATTCTGCAGCTACTCTCACTGCACATGTTGGTTTATTGTAAAAAAAATTTAATGGCTTCTATAAAATGTTGCTCTACATTGTGTTCTTTTAAGGAATGCCATAGTTCGTCCTTCTTCACAGTGTCTAATTCTATAAAACACACGTGCAAGTCAATGTTTCTCTCAAGGAATGTTTCTGTTATTAGTCTAATTGTAAATATATGGTCTTGTACATTTCTTACTAGTCTAAACCCACTCTGATCTTCTTCAATCTGATCCTCTACTCTTTTCCTTTGTCTCATTTCCAGCATCCTGGCATACACTTTTCCTGGTACGCTAGGTAGTGATATCATTCTATAGCTTGAGCATTCCAGAATTGATCCTTTCTTGTGTATTGGTACTACCCTTCCCTTTGTCAAGTCGTCTGGTACCTGTTTGGACTTCCATGCTTGTTGGCATACTGCATGTAGTAGTTTGTCTGCCTCTCTCCCTTGGTTTTTAATCATTTCTGGATAAACCTGATCTGCTCCTGGCGCTTTCCCTAATTTCAATTTTCTTATAGCTGTTTGGATTTCTTCCATTGATATATCTACATCTTCAGCTGTCTCCTCTGGATTACTTGTTACACTTACTAGTTGATCTTTACTCCTTGTTTCATATGTTTTGGAGGGATTATGTAATTGTTGAAAATACTTTCTCCATGTTTCCATGATTTCGCTGTCGTCTTTCATTATTTCTCCTTTGGCATTTTTGATTTATCGTATTGGACATGCTTTGGTCTTTTTCCTGTTCTTCATCGCCCCGCACCTCCGAACAGCATTTGATTTCCTTGATAGCTTTCTTAAAGTCTTTGTCGAATTCTTCCCATTGTTCCTTTTTGCTTTCCTGACTTCCTCTTTGGCGATAGTTCCTTTATTCACGTAATCTATCCTATCCTCTGGTGTCTTTCTTTGCAAGTATTTCTTCCAGGCATCCTTCTTTTCTTTGATTTTA
>JAXRKP010001734.1:22500-35000 GCA_037039925.1 Doris montereyensis | reverse complement strand
TGATTGACCAAAGGCTAAGGAGTTAACCCTGACAGAAAATAACAACATGCTGTCTTGCAGGCTGGTTTTGAGCAACCAAAGGCTAAGGGAGTTAACCTGACAGAAAATAACAAGGCCGGGTAGGGGGCCTCAAGGTGGCAGCCCTACCATGTACCTAGTGTACAGTGTGTCAATCCCCTGATTATCGAAAACTAAACTGATTTGGAGAAATAAATACGATATACCCGGCTTGACCTTTCAACGACGAACATGGAAATGAACAAGGAGTGTGATTTTTGGAACATGGAATGTTAGGGCAATAAATGGAAAAGAGTTAGAATTAGCTGAAGAAATGTAAAAAGTTTAAAATAGACATTTTGGCTATACCAGAAACAAAGAAAAAAGGATAAGAAATAGAAAATGTAGGACCACATCATACTTTAATCTTCTCAGGAGTAGATGTCAAAGATAGAGGTAGAGCAGGAGCAGGCCTCCTACTGCATAAAAAGGCGAGAGAAGCTACTAGAATGTTGGAAATTTATAAGCCCACGGCTATTAAAGGTAAATATTAAACCAAAAGGAAATTAAATTAATAATAGCTTATGGACCAAACGAAGATGCAACCAAAGAAGAAAAAGATATCTTCGAAAACGATTTACAAATAGATGTAGAGAATTTTAAACCCAAACAGGAACTAATAGTTTTAGGAGATTTAAACGCTAGAGTAGGCAACAATAAAGAAACATCAGGAGGAGTAATAGGTAAAGAAGGAGACACAAAAAACTTCTCCAAATGGAGAGAGACTAATAAATGTTTGCCTAATAAATAACATGAATATAGCTAACACATTTTTTCCTCATAACATAATATCCACAAATATACAAGAGTAAATGAAGACAGATGTGAAAAGTCAATCATAGACTACAAAATAGTTAGCTGATAACATTTTTACAGTACAATGGATGCAAGAGTACACAGAGGAGCTGAAATATTTAGTGATTATCATCTAGTGACAGCCAAAATGAGATTATTAAATGAAGAAAACAAACAGAAAAGGAAAAGAGATAAAGCTACTAAACTCGCAATAGAAGAACTCAATAAACCAATAGTAAAACAGATATACCAATCCAGGATAAAATAATCTATCAGTGAAAGGCAGATGGATCTGAAGGATAGCACAATAGAAGAAAACTGGCAAATGTATAAAGACACACTCCTCAGTTGTGCTGAAGAGGTCTGTGGAAGGAAACAAACTAAAGGAGATAGGAAAAGAACAGCATGGTGGAATGAGAATGTCAAGATCAAAGAAGAGAAGGATACCTGGACGAAATACTTGCAAACAAAGAGACCAGAGGATAGGATAGATTACGTGAATAAAAGAACTATCGCCAAAAAAGGAAGTTAAGAAAGCACATCAGGGACAGTGGGAAGATTTTGGACAAAGACTTCAAGAAAGCTATCAAGGAAATCAAAAGCTGATGTGGGAGCAATAAAGAGCATGAAAAGACCAAAGCATGTCCGAGATGACAAATGAAGAACGCCATAGGATAAAAAATGAAAGGAGACAGCGCGAAATCATGGAAACGTGGAGAAAGTATTTCCACCCATTACATAATCTCTCAAGGACATATGAAACAAGGATTACAGATCAATTATTAAGAGTAACAAGTAATGGAGATGAGACAGTTGAAGATGTAAATCTCAAATTGTGTTATGAGCTGGTAATCACGTTGTAACTGAACCGTAGTGCTGTTAGCTGGTAAACAAATTGTAAATAAACCGTAGTGTTATGAGCTGGTAATCAGATTATAGCTGAACCGTAGTGTTATGAGCTGATAATCATGTTATAACTCAACCGTTGTGTTGTGAGCTGATAATCATGTTATAACTCAACCGTTGTGTTGTGAGCTGATAATCATGTTATAACTCAACCGTTGTGTTGTGAGCTGATAATCACATTGAAACTGAACCGTTATTTGTGAGCTTGTGATTACGTTGTAGCTTAACAGTTGTGTTGTGAGCTGATAATCACATTGTGACTGAACCATAGTGTTGTGAGCTGGTAATCACGTTGTGACTGAACCATAGTGCTGTGAGCTTGTAATTATGTTGTGACTGATCCATAGTGCGGTGAGCTTGTAATTACGTTGTAACTGAACCATAATGCTGTGAGCTTGTAATCACGTTGTGACTGAACCATAGTGCTGTGAGCTTGTAATCACGGTGTGACTGAACCATACTGCTGTGAGCTTGTAATCACGTTGTGACTGAAGCATAGTGCTGTGAGCTTGTAATTACGTTGTGACTGAACCGTAGTGCTGTGAGCTTGTAATTACGTTGTGACTGATCCGTAGTGCTGTGAGCTTGTAATCACGGTATAGCTGAACCATAGTGCTGTGAGCTTGTAATTACATTGAAACTGGACCGTTGTTTGTGAGCTTGTAATCACGTTGTAATGAAACCGTTGTTTGTGAGCTTGTAATCACGTTGTAATGAAACCGTTGTTTGTGAGCTTGTAATCACGTTGTAATGAAACCGTTGTTTGTGAGCTTGTAATCACGTTGTAATGAAACCGTTGTTTGTGAGCTTGTAATCACGTTGTAATGAAACCGTTGTTTGTGAGCTTGTAATCACGTTGTAATGAAACCGTTGTTTGTGAGCTTATAGTCACATTGTAACTGAACCATAGTGGTATTCCTACAAAGTTGTTTTCCATTAAATATTATTGAGTCTTTAAAATTAAGTTCATTAATGTGTTTCCGTATTTCTTTTTTTATTTGTAAATAATATCATTCAGTTTCAATTTTTAATGTTTTCCATTGTTTTACCATAGAAGGTATTTTTCATTGATTTCCATAAATCTTTCTTACAGTCAGAATTACAAATAGTTCGTTGATTTGTATTAAAATCAATGTATTTCTTTAACCATGCGGACTCTTCACATGAAATAGTTCTGTATACTTTTGTTACTTTTTATCCCAGCATAAACATACTCTTTCATGACTTTATGATGAACAATTACATTCATCTTTATCTTTTTAGAGTTGGACCTTCTTTTTTCAAGTAATTCTAATTGATAGTTGGATACGTTTTTTCAGTTACTTTGATTTTGTCAGGTGCTAATGGATACTTAATTGTTTTTAGTTTTGCTTCTTTAGTATATTCTAAATCTCATTCAATAATACATCCCCTACCTTCTGTTTTTGAAATAGATTCAAGGATATCTAAATTAATAATTAGAAACGTCTTCCCATTTAAAATCACCTGTTGTTATAACATATCTCTGTTGTTTACGTTATTTGTCTTTTTTTAAATATTGCTAATACATCTAGATCTTATCATCTTCTTTGTCATACTACTCAATATACTGTTACTAGTGTTATTTCTTAACATCACTGTCTTTTTCTTTCTTTCTTTCTCCTTTTGTTTTTATTCTGACATCATTGTGTGATATGCCGGAGGTAAGATCTAGATTCTAAATATTTCTCGTTTGTTGTCTGACGAAGGGTTAAAGAAACGTCACGTGTTTGCTCTGTCTTTATTAAGTTGTACATATTTCGCCGTTTTTAATTATTTCTAAACATTTTTCCATTTCAAACATTTATCAATTTATTCTTCCATTCTTATCATAGTTAGTGCGACCACAGAGAAACGGTTTTTTTCGCATCAGCTCTGCGCGACGCCGTCCAAAGCATAAATTTGCCACTTGATCAACACGTCAAAAACGTTTCAAAGCATTCGAAAGCATACGAAGGCGACGCTTTGTTTTCGTAGGAATGAAGTCGTAATTCCTACTCGCGCTTTTTTGTACCTTCGTGACCCTTCATCACCCGTCGTCGCATAAGCCGGGCCTCGAACACCTGGTGCCAGGAAGTCTGACGTCACTGGGCCTAACTGGACCTTACCTTCCATGGCCAATATCTCCATCGGGATTGACAGCACTTACAATCTGATGGTATTTTTTGAAACCGGGGACCAAAAATTAAGGCAGGAGCTAAGCAAAATTCGAAATTCTTCAATAATAAAAATTATTTTAAAAAAATACATAAATGGGATTTTCCCCGCCCTTGGGAATTGGGTGTGTTAATTGAGGCTCTATTTTCTACACAGCGTGTAGATCTAGGTGCCATTGTAATTCACATGCAACTACAAAATAGTCGTCTTTTTGTAGTTTAACTGTATAATATTGTGTTTCATATCTCATTGACTCTTCTATTATGAAAAGAAAATCATAATTAGATCCACTGTGAAAGAAAACAGGAATTAATTTAGTTGATTTACTTTCTTTAGTATTACAAGACTGACATGTTGCTCCCCCATATTTTGACGTATAATGATTGTGCTCTTTTATTTTACAGTTATCTTCTGTAAACTCAATTCCACACATACAATAATTAGTTGCGTGTCGGTGTTTCTTTTCTTGTTGATGTGTTAGTCTGTGTTATTTCTTCTCATGATAACCCATTCCATCTACTGTTTCATGAAAGATCACAATAATCGTTTCAATATATTATTTTTCTTTAGTATCATCACCAACATAAGAAATATATTCTGACTCATATAGGTTAGGAGAATTAGACTTATATACCATACATTTTGTTTGTTTGTTTAAATACTTTCTTTCTATAAGATTCTTCTGGATTTGAAGAAGAAGTATAAATGGGAATATTATTTCATTCAAAGTCAGAGTAGATAGCAACAGGCAATCTAGATTTGTAATGATGGTTCTTAAACTTAAGAACATTATCTTCCGGCATCTTAACTTGGCAATGAGTATGATTACTAAAAAATTCAAAATGTGTATTTAATGCGTTTTCTGTGGCGAAAGATTTAAAACAATTTCTACAAACAAAAGCTTTATTATTTCTATCCTAAAGAAAACTATTAAGATATTTTATTAAACAATAATGAGCATTAGTTTCATCTTCAATTTATAATAAATCGACAACACAATCTTCATCTGATTTTGAATTAGAAATGTATACATAATACAACCGTAACTTATCTTTTGTTTTATTTAATGCAAATACATGTATGGATAAACCAGAGTTTAACTTTTCAACCTTGGGAATATCTTTAAGGAGGTTGGGTATGTTTGTTTACATGAATTACATTGTGTGGTCTGAATGATAGAGGTGAATAAGACAAAGCCTTAAAACAAACATACTTTATAGAGTTTGACTGTTGCTTCAGTTATTCTATCAAATACAAATCCACTACCTCTTTCTTGATAACTATCAACCCATGAAATAAAACCAGTTGTTAATCTATTGAAATAACTATCAACCCATGAATTAAAACTAGTT
The DNA here is from genome assembly GCA_037039925.1 of Doris montereyensis. Taxonomy (NCBI): domain Eukaryota; kingdom Metazoa; phylum Mollusca; class Gastropoda; order Nudibranchia; family Dorididae; genus Doris; species Doris montereyensis. The sequence goes on along the minus strand of JAXRKP010001734.1, from coordinate 29,715 downwards.
GTTAGTCTATTGAAATAACTATCAACCCATGAATTAAAACTAGTTGTTAGTCTATTGAAATAACTATCTATATCATTCTGATACGTTATTGTTTCTACCGGATGATTATAGGCGTCAACTATTTGTGTTGCTAATGGAGTTCTATAATCACACTTAAGAGTTATATTAACCTCTATTGGAGTATTAGTTATAAGCGTGTTCTCTTTAAGTTTATTGATATTATTTTATTTGATAATCTTCATCAATATCACCAATGATAAACTCTCTAATGATATCACTTAAGTTCTTTTTTTATAAGGGTTATTTTTAAAGGAAATATTATTAGATAGACAAATATTCTTCTACTTTTATTTTATAATAATAATAATCTTATCGATAAGTTGGATTTCTATTTATAAACTCTTAATAACATTGTTTATATTTTCTTTATTATTTTGATGTTTTTTGTTTAGCTTCTTGTCTACAAACTTTACACGCGAAACTTACGCCCAAGTGTTTGTACAGTCTTTATCATATTTCTCTAATGGTTTAAATTCATAACATTTAGTACATCTTTTTCCTTCCATTTATTTAAAATGGTATTTTATATACATTTTTTTACTAAGGAATGTTTCCCTGAGGCAGTTCAAAAATATTGTTATCAAAGCATTTTCGTAGGTCTGAGGCTGAGTGAGATCTGCACTTAAGAATATTACTATAACTATAGCAGTAGAGGGTGAAGGGATACTTAATACACCCTCTTAATTGTATTTCTCTAGATATAATATTATTAAGTGTGTTCTTTGTTATTAGTATAGAGTTTTGAGGTATCTTGCTCGGGCTGGAGCGGAACAGAACGGAGCGGAACAGAACGGAGCGGAACAGAACGGAGCGGAACAGAACGGAGCGGAGAATGGAGACAGGCCGGATATTCCAAAGACTCTCTTATCGAAAACCGAAAGCTCTGAAGTGTTTTCAATACGTAATAAGCCCCTTCTACTGGGAGGGGAGGGAGAGAGAGATTCAGACACGGTGATAAATAGCACAAGGTGACATATTATGACAATCGCATATAAATGAATAAGTACATATGTACAACGAAATATAATCACAAGGACAAACAGACAGGTTAACTGTCAGATAACTATGAAGGTTTACAAAAAAAGAAAAAACAATAAAAAAAAAAAATTTAAGGGTTGCAAATGGATCAAAAGTTGACTCACTAAAATTTGATAAGAATGTCTTGTATTGTGCAACCATATTATAAAAACGTATTGATAACATCAGTGGACCTTCAACTGCACATAAGCCATTTAGATTAAGTGGCAATCAACATAAAATCTTATCAAATAGCTTGCGTTGTCTTTATGCTATGAGAAGGAATCATGTTCAATCCGAACCGGCTGTTTATACATCAAAATGGTGAGTGTTGAAGGAGCGACCAGTGCGAGGAAATACTCAATAGGTTTGATTCAACTTGGCATCTGAGCAGATTTTCGCCAATATAGCTATCGCAGCCTTTTGTGTAGGGGTTCAGTGTGCAAGAGTTCGCGCAAAAGACCATGACACATATCAAAATGTCATAAATAACAAAGAATAAAATAGTCGGAGGAGCAACTCTAGAAATTGCAGGTAGTAATAATGTGGACAGAAAAGATACGGTCACGGAATAAAAACTTTTCACAGGGAAGTGACTGAGGCGACTGGAAGAATGCGCTTGGATGTTAGATGTCTAACTGTAAGAGTGGTGTCTACAGGAGAACAAAAAAACGTCTTTGAGCGACGCCTGTTGACAGTCGGCAATGAGTGAAAGCGCCGTCATTCACAGATATTTGCCAGCAGTCTATCGTCATGACCATAATTTTTTCTGGCAGTCTATCGTCATGACCATAATTTGTTCTCACAGTCTATCGTCATGACCATAATTTGTTCTCACAGTCTATCGTCATGACCATAATTTGTTCTCACAGTCTATCGTCATGACCATAATTTGTTCTGACAGTCTATCGTCATGACCATAATTTGTTCTGGCAGTCTATCGTCATGACCATAATTTGTTCTGACAGTCTATCGTCATGACCATAATTTGTTCTGGCACTCTATGGTCATGACCATAATTTGTTCTGACAGTCTATGGTCATGACCATTGTTCTGACAGTCTATCGTCATGACCATAATTTGTTCTGACAGTCTATCGCCATGATCATAATTTGTTCTGGCAGTCTATCGTCATGACCATTGTTCTGACAGTCTATCGTCATGACCATAATTTGTTCTGACAGTCTATCGTCATGATCATAATTTGTTCTGACAGTCTATCGTCATGACCATAATTTGTTCTGACCATAATTTGTTCTGACAGTCTATCGTCATGACCATAATTTGTTCTGGCACTCTATGGTCATGACCATTGTTCTGACAGTCTTTCGTCATGACCATAATTTGTTCTGACATTCTATCGTCATGACCGTACTTTGTTCTGACAGTCTATCGCCATGACCATAATTTGTTCTGACAGTCTATCGTCCTGACCATACTTTGTTCTGGCAGTCTATGGTCATGACCATGGTTCTGACAGTCTATCGTCATGACCATAATTTGTTCTGACAGTCTATCGTCATGACCATAATTTGTTCTAGATCATAAAGTCTCGCTGTCTTCTACTCTTTGCGGATAAGCGTGCAATATGTCCTGTTAGTTTTTCACCTCAATGTCTTTTTCTATCCTGATCCTAAACTTGCCTTTAAGCTTTATGACGTAGGCTATGACGACTCGAGGACACGTTATGCTAAAGTAAAGCTGAATGAAATGACATTGTCAACAATGCATGGAAAAGAGGCTGAAATAACGCCAAAGTTGAGGGAGAAGATCACTCCAAAATCGTCGATAAAACCACCAAATGTAGGTGACCCAAAAGTTTGTTCCATTTCGTTCTTGACAGAAAACTACTTTTGCGCTGAACAGAATGATACACAACTTGCAATTAATGCTAACATTCTAAATATGAAGTGATACACTAGGAAACAATATATGAAAGAAAAGATAAGACTACAAGAAGACAAAAAAAACAAGTAAAAATAAAAGCTCAGATTGGGGCTGAAGCTCGTAACTTCCTTATTGATAGATTTTAAAACTTTTCCAGGGTTTCAGCCATAAAATCCATCGCCAAACTACGAAATGGCAACAGACACCTCGACACCCGCCATCTGTGCCCCTCAGCCCCATAGACCAAAACGGCCATTGTCATACTGTCAAATGAAGAATTTTTATTCTTACAATCAGTTTTTAAGCTGATCTTTAGGCATCTCTTCAATAAATTGATTTTATAAATTCTGAAGGATTTAAGATAAAAAAACTTTCTTTACGATTTCTTCCATTCGTAGATAAATTTGGTGAAAAGAAAGATTTCAGCGAATCAATGCGTTTTAAGGGCCGACCCATCACTGTGAATTCTAAAAGGAGAAGAAGAAGACAAACATGGTTAGTATCGGATTGAAAATTACGCTTTACAAATCATTTCATTTTACTGGGAACTGGGCCAAGAAGTTACAATATAGGACAATAAATGAGCACTATTTGGATTGATTCACATACATTCACCCTCACCCCCTCCACACCCTACCCTATATCCTCTTTAAAAATCCTTTATTTTATCGGCTAATCTGCACCGTTGGCCTATAGAAGTTTTTAACCCCTTTCCTGAATTTACAGCATTATAACGTTATAACGATATAGAAATATAATATCCTTTGACGTAACTTCCGATTTCAATGTTAAATGGCTGCTATGCCAAAAAACATAGATATCTATATCAATCCAGATGAAAATTAGTTAGCTAAGGAATTTTTTTTAAACCAATAGCAAAAGGTTTTAACGTTCATCAACTTGAATAAATCAAAGAAGATAATAGGCAGATACAGGACAGAGTGAGATAAAAGATTTAACTTTTCCCAAGAGATGCGTTTACGATATATTGATTTATTAACGGTTTTCTGTTATCGCATCTAACTTGCCACAGTCAAAATGAAGGTAAATGCAGATAGGCCCATTTGTCATAGATGCAATTGTCAGCATTTTTTATACTTGTTGTACGTGGATACTTGAGGACACATGGCACAGAAACTCCACCGTCTCTCTTGAACATATTTTTCTACTCCTCAAGTTGCTTCACTGAAATTCCTTGCCACCACTTCACCTTTGATCTACTTATTAATTCAATACATTTGCTTTTATCAACTGCTAGTTTCTTTTCCATTTTTTTGTTTGTTTGCTGATAAAATTAAATGTTGTTATCTTCCAGTTCTTAAGTACGTCTGTTTCTACCTGGTTAACTATCAGTTGTTCGTACCACCATTCGTGTATTATCTAGTGAAGATGATTATGAAATGGTATTGAATAGAAAATAGGACGGAACAATATTTGTTCTATGTCACCGTGTTGCTCTTGAAGGATGGGCCATCATAAGATGTTTCAATTCTGTCCCGTTTTCTAACTATTAGGATTTTTATTCCTATTTCATATTCATTTTCCTTAGCAAGGTCACGAGCCTAATACAGTCGTAGTCCTTTTTGTCACTTGTTTTGTGTAACAATCTAAATTTGACTCAGAAATAAAATTCAGAATAGGAGGTCATATGGAAGCAATGCAACAAGGGAACTCGGTAGTCCAGAGGCAATGTGTCGGCATCTGGACCAAAAGATAGTGGATTTGAGCCCCCCCTAACGGTTGAACAATATCCTTGAGTTTTTTCGTTCAAAATCTATGCCCCCCCACCCCTGGTCCAGGTAGGTGGATCGACACCTGATGTCATTGGAAACAGACGATAAAAGGAGATTCCTGTGCAGATCACAACTTTCTGTGCACGTTAAAGATCCCTTAACTGTTTACAGGGCAGTCCGGGCAAAATTTAAAAAAATCCACAAAAACCCCGAGATCACTTTAGTTGTGTATGGGGGTAAATTAAATCAAATCAAAGTCAATGCGACAAACAGCGTCATGAGTTACGTCCCCTGACTCAGTTGGCCAACGTTGTAAGACCAACACTCCCATTGTTTGACTCAAAGTTAGTCAATTATTGTTGAAATTATCGATAACTGAGTTAGCTCAGGATGTTAGCCACAGCTTGAGAAAACAATTTTGGGTAAAACATCGACTTGTGAACACGGTTTTATCCAGTGTTGATTGATTGATTAACTCACATCACCAATAGAGTAACATCAGGTGTATTAGATGGCCACGGTGGATACAGTATAAAACAAACAAAGCGCTGAGGCGAAGTCGATCTATGTGACGTACAAATTATGATAGGTATGCCGTTTCCGGACAAGTAATACAAACAGTGAAGAGAACAATACAAGCGCTTTTACAATGAGTAAATAAACAGAAGTTTGAGTCAGAAATAGATGGTGTACCATCGAACTGAAGACATAGAAAACACTGTGAAAAGGATGTAAAAGGACATGATAGTAAGTATTACACTAGGCAGGGGGGTTCTGTAGTTCAGAGGCAAGGTGTCGGCCTCTAAACCAAAAGGTCGTGTGTTCAAGCCCCGATGGTGATTGAGCAATTTTTGCATGTTTTTTTTAGAGTAAAACCTAACCCCCACCCACCCTTGATCGTCTAGGCAGCTAGATCGACACCTGGTCCCGTCGAAGACAGCCGATAAGAAGGAAATCATGTAGGCAGGTATGCAGATCGCAACACTATGTGCACGTTAAATATCCCTTGGTTGTTTGTAGGGCAGTCCAAACAACATTAAAAATGCTACCAAAACCCCCGACATCACCTTATTTTAGGTGCGTTTAAAATTCAATCAAATCAAAAGACTACACATGGCAACGAGCACTAGAATAGCATAAAGTGTAGGAAAATGCAAAAAGAAGCAGTGAAGGATGGGGGAAGAAAGGTAAGAGACAAACAAATGCACGAACTGGATATTGAATCTCCATAAGGGCCAAAGGTAAGATCCATATGACTCAATTCAATCATATTATAATGGATATCAGGCAAAATCGAACGGGCAACTTCTCCGTCGGCATGGAAGAGGATTTTTGTTTGTTTGATATTGACATTTACACTGTCCACCATTTCGGTGATGGAGTGTGTGAAAAGGGGAAGGAAGATGTAACATGTAATGACGTACATGCTTTCAAAGGAAAGTTTGTTCACTAGGCCTTTCATGGGAATCCAATCATGGCTACCAATAGGCCTTTCATGCGAATCCAATCATGGCTACCAATATGTCTTTCATGGGAATCCAATCGTGGCTACCAATATGCCTTTCATGCGAATTCAATCATGGCTACCAATAGGTCTTTCATGGGAATCCAGTCATGGCTACCAATGTGACTTTCATGCGAATTCAATCATGGCGACCAATATGCCTTTCATGGGAATCCAATCGTGGCTACCAATGGGCCTTTCATGCAAATTCAATCATGGCTACCAGGGTCTTTCATGCGAATTCAATCATGGCTAGGAATAAGTCTTTTATGCGAATAGTGGATTTTGAAAGTTATTCGTAATTTTGCAGTTAAACTAAATCACTCATTCCTACACATATTCCTACACACATTCACACGCAGATTCCTATACATATTCCTATACATCCCAATACACATTCACACGCAGATTCCTATACATATTCCTATACACATCCCAATACACATTCACACGCAGATTCCTATACATATTCCTATACACATTCACACGCAGATTCCTATACATATTCCTACACACATTCACACGCAGATTCCTATACATATACCTACACATTCACACACGCAGATTCCTATACATATTCCTATACATTCGAATACACATTTACACAGATTCCTATACATATTCCTATACACATTCCAATAGATATTTACACGCACATTCCTATACATTCACACGCACATTCCTATACACATTCACACGCACATTCCTATACACATTCATATACACATTCCAATACACATTCCTATGCATATTCCTATACACATTCCAATACATATTCCTATGCACAATTTAATACACATTCCTATACACATTCCAATAAAAATTCCTATACACATTCCTATGTCACATTCCTATACACATTCCTATACATTCTATAAACATTCCTATACACATTTCTATACACATTCCTACACACATTCCTCTACACATTCCTACACACATTCCTATACACATTACACACATTCCTATACACATTTCTATACACATTCCTATACATATTCCTATACACATTCC
>JAXRKP010001734.1:12500-15000 GCA_037039925.1 Doris montereyensis | reverse complement strand
ACACCCAGTACAAACCAAGTGTTCTCTTTCACTACTACGCGGCTCGTGGCAAGTTTGAACGTATAGAGAATTATCCCCGAGTAGAAGACACCTAACGACCCCCACCCCCTCCCCGGTCAAGCGGTCCAAGCGACACCTAGTTCCATCGGATGAGCGACAAAAAGAAGTCCCGTGTGCGCATCCTAACACATTGTGCCTGTTAAAGCTCTCTTCACTGTGTAGAGGAAGTCTGGGCAAAGTTTCGAAGAAATCTTACCGAGAAACCCGAGATCAAACCTAGTAGTTGTAGATCAAATAAATGAAGACCATACAAATGCCACTACCATCAGTAAAATCAAACCCCAAAACTTGGTGACATTTACTAATGTTTTCCCAAATCAGCCTATTTGTCTATTTTTGGCAATAAAATCGAATCTTATCTAAACATTCTTCTTGCACGTTCATGTCCTACACACCTATTACAAGCGTGACAATTCGCCCTCTCTTGGTTTTACATTAATGTCCTACACATCTATTACAAGTATGATTATTCGTTCACTCTTGGTTTTACATTAATGTCCTACACACCTATTACAATCATGACAATTCGTTCACTCTTGGTTTTACATTCATGTCCTACACATCTACTACAAGCGTGACGATTCGTTCACTCTTGGTTTTACATTCATGTCCTATACATCTACTACAAGCGTGACGATTCGTTCAATTTTGGTTTTACATTTATGTCCTACACATCTACTACACGCGTGACGATTCGCGCACTCTTGGTTTTACATTCATGTCCTATACATCTACTACAAGCGTGACGATTCGTTCAATTTTGGTTTTACATTTATGTCCTATACATCTACTACAAGCGTGACGATTCGCCCACTCTTGGTTTTACATTCATGTCCTACACATCTACTACAAGTGTGACGATTCGTTCACTCTTGGTTTTACATTAATGTCCTATACATCTATTACAAGCGTGACGATTCGCGCCCTCTTGGTTTTACATTCATGTCCTACACATCTACTACAAGCGTGACGATTCGCGCACTCTTGGTTTTACATTCATGTTCTACACATCTACTACAAGCGTGACGATTCGTTCAATTTTGGTTTTACATTTATGTCCTATACATCTACTACAAGCGTGACGATTCGCCCACTCTTGGTTTTACATTCATGTCCTACACATCTACTACAAGTGTGACGATTCGTTCACTCTTGGTTTTACATTAATGTCCTATACATCTATTACAAGCGTGACGATTCGCGCCCTCTTGGTTTTACATTCATGTCCTATACATCTACTACAAGCGTGACGATTCGCCCACTCTCGGTTTTACATTCATGTCCTATACATCTACTACAAGAGTGACGATTCGCCCACTCTTGGTTTTACCCCAATCACACTTCGTGTGCAACAACCTTATGCACGCAACCGCCTATCTCAGTCGCCCCCCCCTCTTACCCCACCTTTTCTCCCCACTCTCCTCTATGTATCGCCAATCTCCCCATCCAGTCAATTCTTTCTCCAAGCATTCTGTCACGAGCTCACACTCGTAATTCAAACTGTTTTACTATTCGCTGTCAAATCATCCTTTGAGAAGTTGCTATCTGCCCCTCCTCATACTCTTGCTCTATCTCTCATGTCCTCATCTCATAATCGTTGAATTCGACAGCTTCCGTCGCATCACAATCCTCGTGTCATTTCAAGCAGCTAACCAAGCAATGCGACGTGCAGACCCACTGATACCTTGGCAAACAGACAGGTTAGATAAATTAGTGCTCTGGTACAAGAAAAACAACGTAAGCTAAAAGTTATGTCAATTTGAAGAGTTGAATACCCACATGGGATACCATCTTGGGAGATTTCCCCGACAGTCCAAAAGTATTTGATAATTGATTTTGTATCCTGTTGACTTGAATTTGACAAGACCAATGGTTAATCTCCTCAAACGTGGCTGTACGCTTTGAATCATATCTTATCTTTCATTTGAACAATTCTCACATCAACAATGAAATATCGATACCAAAATCCCATAATCTTTACCTGCGAATAAGGAAAATAAAACAGCTGAAATAAACATTTCTGTCATCGTTTTTAAAAAAGGCATTTTGTTTTGAATTTGTGTCGATTTTTGTTTAGTTTGAGATGAGACACGTAGTCACCAATGTCATGCATGACCACAACAGCTATTGCTATGAGAAGACGTTATTTACGGTCCTTGAATTCTCGCCAAGAAGGATGTATTTTGTTATAAAGGTCTATAAATAGGGAGATTAAGGTTTGGGCTACGCAAGCACGTTTCATTGCAACAGCATTGGGGATTGTACAGAGTGTGATAACACAAAAAAACTTGCCCTGATACGTTGCTTCTAAAGAAGATGGAAATAAAAGTGTTGACAATGGGTTTGATTAATTGATTACATTTTGTTTTACCAACGCTTGCTTTTCATGCTTTTCATGCTGGTGTCAAAAAATTTGAATATCGACATGACCAAGCAAGCA
>JAXRKP010001734.1:0-7500 GCA_037039925.1 Doris montereyensis | reverse complement strand
AAGAAGAGATGAATAGATAATACAATATGTAGAGAGATAAATAGAAGAGATCAATAAAAAACAAATATGCTTAAAGAGATAAAGAGGAGATTTTGCTTAAAATAAAGAGAGATTTTTCATCGAGGGCAAATAAAAGACAAACAAAAAATGACTTCCATCAGGAATCAGCAATCGAACTCTGGCAGATAATCATCTTAGAATTACAAAAGATAAGAGAAGATTAACTTGAAAAGTTAGGCATATTATATTTGATTTATACAAGCCATGGGCTCCAGAACTTGTTCCTCTCTATTGTGCTTTATAGATTCAATGTTTTGAAGATCAGACGTTTAAGATGGGTTAGTAATGTCTCAGTATTCTGCACGTGTTTTCCATAGCCGCTGTCCTACAATATGAGGATCTCGTCATCATGTCAATTACGCAGATGGTGTTGTCGGATTTTCGTATAAGGGCTGTCGTCTGTACTCTTCTTGACGATAAAATTTGTTATCCTTTGATATGGAACGTAATACTCAATAAGGAGATCATCAGTCTCTACAAGAATAGAACTTGTCCCATTAAATTTGTCTAACAAGAGCTTTAGATAGTCATTGTTGCGATCTGGCTGTGTAATATGGATTCCTGTGTCTTTTCCAATTTTTGAGATCTCCGCGCTTATTTTCTCACAGTCCATGTCCTCGATCATAATATTGTCGGCGAGGCGTGCGTGATTACTGTTACCGAACTGTTAATTTTCCATGATTGAGTTTTCATCCGACATGCTCGGGTTTTTTTCCATCGTCCTCGCTGTCTGGCGTGATAGATGTATCAGTAAGGCGTAGATCTATGTTCTCGTTGTGTTTCGCTTCGGTCTCCACGTCTTGTAGGTCGTTTGATTCACTGGTTGTGTTTTTTCGACAAAAGTTGTGTTAGCAAGCGGCGATGTTATGATTGACACGCTGTATGAATGGATAGCACCGTCCTGACTCTGGGTTGACTCCGTATTGTTGTCGTTCGTTTGTTGAATGTCAACACTTACGGTTTCTTTGTTTTCCATCAAGTCCGTGTTCGTAGATGTGTCGTCAAGAGGCAGTGTCATGGTTGACACACTGAACGAATGATTAGCATTGTCCTTACTCTGGGTTGACTCCATTATTGTTGATGTTTGTTCGTTGAATGGTACTCGCAGTTTCTTTGTTTTTAATGACGTCCGTGTTGGTAGATGTTGTTGCTGTCGCCGTTGTCACTCTTGTATGACGTTGTTGTTTTCTAAGTTGATCTCGTCTTATTTGGCTAGGTGACTTCTATCTGAAGCTGACAGGAGTCGAATGATGACTCGCCGACACACTCATGTCGTCCATGGCCATGCCATTAAAACGAAGGACGAGGGTAGTGCGTTCTTGATTTCCAGCTACTTTGAATGAGGAGAGGTGAGATTCCTCTAAAATGCTATTGATAAGACATTCCAGCATCGTCGGCAATCCGCTAACTGGCATATTGATGTTTAACAACAAAAGAAACTTGAAATCATAAAATGAACGCGAGCTCGCTCACCCACGTCTGACCTGCTCGGTAGCCAAACCGGAAGTTCAGATATATATATATATATATATATATATATATATATATATATATATATATATATATAGATATGGATAGATAGATGGGTAGTTAGATAGATAGATACATAGATAGATAGATACATAGATAGATAAATAGATAGATAAATAGATATATATATATATATATATATATATATATATATATATATATATATATATTGATTGATGGATATATAGATAGATAGATAGATAGGTAAATAGATAGATAAATAGACATATAGATAAATAGATAGATAGATATATAGATATATAAATTGACAGATAGATAGATACATAAATAGATAGATAGATAGATAGACAGATAGATAAATAGATTAGATAAATATATAGATAGATAAATAGATAGGTAGATATATAGATAAATAGATAGATAGACATATATATATATATATATATATATATATATATATATATATATATATATATATATATATATATAGATAAATAGATAGATAGATAGATATATATACATAGATATATAGATAGCTAGATAAATAGACAAATAGATAGATAGATGGATAGATATATAGATATACAGATATATAGATATATAGATAAATAGAGAGATAGATTGATAGATAGATATAATGATAGATAGATAGATAAATAAAGACTCAGATAGAGAGATATATAGATAGTTAGAAGGATATATAGCTATAGAGATATATACATAAATATATATATATATATATATATATATATATATATATATATATATATATATATATATATATATATATAGATATATATAGATAGATATTTAGATATATAGATATATATTTAGATATATAGATAAGTAGACAGGTAGATAGATAGAAAGATAGATATATTTATAGATAGATAGATAGATAGATAGATAGATAGATAGATAGATAGATAGATAGATAGATAGATAGATAGATAGATAGAAAGATAGAAAGATAGATAGATATATAAATAGACAGATAGATATATACATAGATATATAAATAGATAGATAGACAGATATATAGATAGACAGATATATATATATATATATATATATATATATATATATATATATATATATATATATATATATGTATATGTATACATATATGATATACATAGATAGATAGATAGATAGATAGATGAATACATATATACATACATACATGCATACATACATACATACATACAACATACATACATACATACATACATACATACATACATATAGATTTAGATAGATATATAGATAAATAAATAATTAAATAGATAAATAGACAGATAGATAGCTAGATAAATAGAAGATCGATTGACAACTAAACTGATAGATAGATACATATGCTAATTCTAACAACAGTCGTTAAGCCTGTAGTAATATCGCATTAAATATCATACGATTTCCAAGTTGAGCAAAACAATCTAGAGGTAAGCAAATCTACACGTTCTGTTGACATGATTTATTGCTTTAATCATCCCGTCAAAGAAGATTATGTTTGCTTTTAAACATCAGACAAATCCTCATTGTTATTCAAGTTGTCCTATGCCCAATACGATACTGCCGAAATGTATCCTGGTTTTTAGAGCTGAAAGGTGGATTTATAGTCCGCATCCTCGCACAAATACAGGCTCACTGCTGTGCATCATTTATCTCCCAGCAGACCATTTTATTCAAAGTCCTCAATTCCCGGAGGGGCATACAGTACACACGCCTGTTAGTTTTTTTGTTTTTTTTTGCACTAACACTCTGACAAGATCTTTCTCTACCTATAGCTGGGTAATCATTCACACGTGAGTCAAGTGAGGAAAATAGAGTGAGATTTACCCAACATCATACGAGTATAAAGTTGTGACAAAAAAACACATCATTTTCCTAGATGTCGCTTGAATCAGTGTCGTCGTCATTACCAGCTCACAACACTACAGTTTAGCCACAACGCCTCATAAACACACAAAAAATATGGATCGATACTACTGATTTCGACATCTAAAATCTAACAGCAATAAGATGCAGAAAATGTAAAGAAAGTCTCGTGTGCAGTTAAGTAGTAGAGTTCTAGTGTTTTTGCCCCCAGGCATAGACATCATCAAGTACTTCTCCTTTGTTTTCCATTGAAAAGAGCTAGAGTGACCCAATAGGTTGAGAAAGTGTTCTCGAGTTTTTTTAGGTAAACCTCGCTGCCCTGGTTCAGGTAGGTGGAAGGACATCTAGTCCTACGTGAGACAACTCGCTGCCCTGGTTCAGGTAGGTGGAAGAACATCTAGTCCTACGTGAGACAACTCGCTCACCTGGTTCAGGTAGGTGAAAGGACATCTAGTCCTACGAGACAACTCGCTGCCCTGGTTCAGGTAGGTGGAAGGACAGCTAGTCCTACGTGAGACAACTCGCTCACCTGGTTCAGGTAGGTGGAAGGACAGCTAGTCCTACGTGAGACAACTCGCTCACCTGGTTCAGGTAGGTGGAAGGACAGCTAGTCCTACGTGAGACAACTCGCTCACCTGGTTCAGGTAAATGGAAGGACAGCTAGTCCTACGTGAGACAACTCGCTGCCCTGGTTCAGGTAGGTGGAAGGACAGTTAGTCCTACGTGAGACAACTCGCTCACCTGGTTCAGGTAAATGGAAGGACAGCTAGTCCTACGTGAGACAACTCGCTCACCTGGTTCAGGTAGGTGGAAGGACAGCTAGTCCTACGTGAGACAACTCGCTCACCTGGTTCAGGTAGGTGGAAGGACAGCTAGTCCTACGTGAGACAACTCGCTCACCTGGTTCAGGTAGGTGGAAGGACAGCTAGTCCTACGTGAGACAACTCGCTCACCTGGTTCAGGTAGGTGGAAGGACATCTAGTCCTACGTGAGACAACTCGCTCACCTGGTTCAGGTAGGTGGAAGGACAGCTGGTCCTACGTGAGATAGACACTAAAAAGGAAGACACGCGTACATATACTATTTACAATATTTTAAAAAATCGATAAAACGTTTTCAACCGAGTGGGGCTTGAACCCCCGACCATTTGGTTGAGAGGCTAACACCTTGCCTCCAAACTACTGAATTCCCCAGTCGTGCTGCTGTCAATAAAAAAACATTTCTTGGCTTTTTTTGAAGATTAAACTTGTTTTATCAAGTAAGTGTGTAGACCCCATCTATCGTTTCGATGCCTTTAGTAAGAATTCACTAAAGCATGACAGACTGCAGATGAACTAAGGATATCATTGTCGTATTTTCCGCTCGTAAAACTCAACAGCATCTTTATTAAAATACCCCTTCTTCATCTCCTTCCTTAAAACATTGTAATACATGTAGTTCTTTAAACATGCATGTTTTCAAGTGAAAGGCTCTGTAGAAAACGCATCAATGAACTTATGATGTCGCTAGTGATTTCTGCTTTTACTACGTGACACGAAGGTACTTTGGGACTTTTCACTGCGCGTGCGCAGAAGGACCGGCTTTGAATGTGAGAGACGGGGCCCTCAGATCGAACGCGGATTAAGAAAAGTTAAAAAGGGAGATTTTTCAAACACTTCTATCTAGCTCGTGTGAGCGGCAAAGGCGGTTGCGTGATACACCTTGACTCTCGCTGGATAGAGTGTTGTGAGTATTAGAACATTGGCCACTCTCTATGCCTTGATTTGATTTCTAATTGTACATGTACCCAACATACTCTTGTCATAAGTTGCTTTTTGTTTGTGCGTTGTAGTTGTTAATGTTGTTGCTGTTTTCTCCTGTCATGTGGTTGTGGTTGTATATAGGGGTATTCCTTAAATTCCAATCTTGTCGTTTTGGGTGTATATAGGGGTATTCCTTAAATTCATATCATGTCGTTGTGGGTGTATATAGGGTATTCCTTAAATTCTTATCATGTCGTTTTGGGTGTATATAGGGGTATTCCTTAAATTCCGATCATGTCGTTTTGGGTGTATATAGGGGTATTCCTTAAATTCATATCACGTCGTTGTGGGTGTATATAGGGGTATTCCTTAAATTCCTGTCATGTCGTTGTGGGTGTATATAGGGGTATTCCTTAAATTCCTGTCATGTCGTTGTGGGTGTATATAGGGGTGTTCCTTAAATTCCTGTCATGTCGTTGTGGGTGTATATAGGGGTATTCCTTAAATTCCTGTCATGTCGTTGTGGGTGTATGCAGGCCTAAATCGTGTGTGACATAATGTGACTATAATGTGACATACTGCACTTACACCAATGTCGAGGTTTGATAGTGGTAGTGTGGATCTTGATGTAAAACCTTTCTACGATTTAGCATGCATCTATTCTCAACTTTTTTCTCCAAATAAATTGCTCTGCGTAATAAATAAATAAAAATTCAAGGAGGGAATAGATACAGTTTTAATATGAGGAAAGGAAGATAGTTAAAATTATCATTTATTTTCGAAAAGAATATTATGTGTTTAATATAAATGTGATGTTTGAGCACAAATAACAAATGAAATCAAATTGTAAAGGATGTGGGTAAATCAAATAACAAATGAAATCAAATTGTAAAATGTGGGTAAAATCAAATAACAAATGAAATCAAATTGTAAAGAATCCAAATAACAAATGAAATCAAATTGTAAAGGATGTGGGTAAATCAAATAACAAATGAAATCAAATTGTAAAGGATGTGGGTAAATCAAATAACAAATGAAATCAAATTGTAAAGGATGTGGGTAAATCAAATAAATCAAATGAAATCAAATTGTCAAATTGAATGTGGGTAAAATCAAATAACAAATGAAATCAAATTGTAAAGGATGTGTAAATCAAATAACAAATGAAATCAAATTGAAAGGATGTGGGTAAAATCAAATAACAAATGAAATCAAATTGTAAAGGATGTGGGTAAAATCAAATAACAAATGAAATCAAATTGTAAAGAATGTGGGTAAAAATCAAATAACAAATGAAATCAAATTGTAAAGGATGTGGGTAAAATCAAATAACAAATGAAATCAAATTGTAAAGGATGTGGGTAAATCAAATAACAAATGAAATCAAATTGTAAAGGATGTGGGTAAATCAAATAACAAATGAAATCAAATTGTAAAGGATGTGGGTAAAATCAAATAACAAATGAAATCAAATTGTAAAAATCCAAATAACAAATGAAATCAAATTGTATGTGGGTAAAATCAAATAACAAATGAAATCAAATTGTAAAGGATGTGGGTAAAATCAAATAACAAATGAAATCAAATTGTAAAGGATGTGGGTAAAATCAAATAACAAATGAAATCAAGTTGTAAAGAATGTGGGTAAAATCAAATAACAGGATGTGGGTAAAATCAAATAACAAATAAATCAAATGAAATCAAATTGTAAATTGTAAAGGATGTGGGTAAAATCAAATAACAAATGAAATCAAATTGTAAAATCAAATAACAAGAATATGGGTAAAATCAAATAACAAATGAAATCAAGTTGTAAAGGATGTGGGTAAAATCAAATGAAATCAAATGAAATCAAATTGTAAATCAAATTGAATGTGGGTAAAATCAAATAACAAAATGAAATCAAATTGTAAAGGATGTGGGTAAAATCAAATAACAAATGAAATCAAATTGTAAAGGATGTGGGTAAAATCAAATAACAAATGAAATCAAATTGTAAAGGATGTGGGTAAAATCAAATAACAAATGAAATCAAGTTGTAAAGGATGTGGGTAAAAAATCAAATGAAATCAAATTGAAATCAAATTGAAATCAAAGGATGTGGGTAAATCAAATAACAAATGAAATCAAGTTGTAAAGAATGTGGGTAAAAATCAAATAACAAATGAAATCAAATTGTAAAGAATGTGGGTAAAAATCAAATAACAAATGAAATCAAATTGTAAAGGATGTGGGTTAAAATCAAATAACAAATGAAAATCAAGTTGTAAAGAATGTGGGTAAAATCAAATAACAAATGAAATCAAATTGTAAAGGATGTGGATAAAAT
>JAXRKP010001733.1:90000-97141 GCA_037039925.1 Doris montereyensis | reverse complement strand
TACAGTCAATAATTATATTCCGACATCTTTGCAGCCAAGAGAATTATCTCATAAAGAATCTTTGTTTTACATAGCTTACACTTTTGCTCAGCATCCAATAGGCGTACGTTTATCCAGCAACTACCGTACAAAGTTTAGGTGTTAGGGATTTGTTTTGCTCATCTAGAAATCCAGAATATTCTTAAAAGTGTATATCAGCATTGTTGAAAAGCATATAGTAAAAACTACACCGTCCACAGTTTCTGAAAGAACATTCTATAAAATGCCTATGTTAAACTTTAGCAATTAATTTTCAATTCACTTCATATTTCAAAATGTGTTCGATACCTGAAGAATAACTAGAGCAGAATCTGCCTTGATTTTCTATATTTGTAAGACATTCCAATGGTTGAGGGCTGCACCACTTACTATCCCTCAATTTCACAATCTGCTGTTGCAGATTTCAAGCATTCATATATACTGCGCCTCAATCTGAAATATATACATGATAAGAGAATACAAATAGATTTAGTTGAGTTTTATCAGCGATAACTTGCAGTATCACAAATATTTTGATTCATTTTGAATCTGCTTTGTGGATTTTGGGAAAACATGCCCTTAATAATGCAATTTCTTAAAATAATTGGAACACATATTTAAATACAATAATGACAAGACAAATCTCAATCAAAACAGGTAAAAATTTTGACAATTCATTTTCAGCTTTCTTAATCTCAGTAATATTTATTAATTCATTTCTGATCATGACGTGTCTTTTAAACCAGGAAATGTATAAGCGTCTATGTGAATAAGACGACTGATATAGGCCATTAAAATAAATTTTTCAAAAATGATTGTAGATTAGAAGATTAAAATAAAGTTCTGATTATGAAACGATCAATAGAATTGCAAACATACCGCATGCAGAAGTTATTAACCTCAGACGCTGTAGCGACCAAAGCGATGAATGACCTCCCAGCATAACATCACACCTTCACAATTGATAGCTGTTTTAAATAGTATAACAGTTACAAGTTTGTTGATAACAGTAAACAACATTGACTTTTAATTTGGTCGATCTCCATGCTTTGGATACTTTTACTTAAATTTAAAGTCTTTTTAAATGTTTACCTCATTAAGATGTTTATAAGTAAATGCACAAAAAGCAGTGATGCTAAAATGCTGGAATGTACTGTTATGTGCCATATTATACAAATTAAATGTCAGTAAGCAAGAATCGACATGGCAACATGCATGAAGAAAAATCGCAAAGGCGAGAAGAAAAAGATGAAAAGATAAATTAAAATTGGTTTTCTAGGAGGAGTTCCATACTAATTTATGATGAGAAATTATAGTATTGGATAACTTAAAGATACATGTGTGAATTAATTAATCTGTTTTATTTTCTTGTTACAGAAGAAGTGTGGAACAACCTCTAGCTGCCGAAAATTAACAACCTATAAAATTTTCTGACATTACAGCTGTTACCTTTTGCGTTCTTCTAAAAATGATTGAACTACAAATTAACTTTACAGCTCTGAGATTTTTGCCTACAAGTGATAGATGATTCATGATCTGTCTTCATTATTGTTTCTTATATCAGATGTTTCCAGTGAGGAGAGGCTTGATTCTTCTCAACATCTTTTTAAAATTTCATGCTTCTCGTTCACACGAGGAGCAATACTGGGACCCACTTCAAGATCTTGCGGCTTATGGATACCTCTTTAAGAGTGGCTATTGATCTCGAAAGGGTCTCTATTCGTCCAGCAAGTGAAAAGAAAATCACACACCTCTACTACCATTGGTGATTACAGCTGACAAGATATACGTCTAGTTATCAGTATGTATTGGAACAGAGATTGCCTGGAAGAGACTTGGAAATTAGCTCAAGAAAGTTTGAATTGTTATTGTTCACCATTTGAAGCCACAGGGGGGGATATTTTGTATGATGTATAGTACTATTGTATACGATTTCATTATGTAGAAAAAGAGTTGAAAAGGCATTTGTTTGTTTGTTATTTGAGACTTTGAGAGTTCTCAGCTTTTACATGATTTCATGGTTTGAAATAAATTCTATTGCTGATGTATAACATAGTTACAAGGTAGTGAGTTATATGCACTTATTGTGTGTTTCTGATTACTTGAAATGTTAAGCATTTTTACTGAATGCTATTGTTATATTTGGAAGAAAGCTCTATATTGAATGTAACGAGTGTTTGCGGTTATCTAATTGTATTTTCCATAGGAGTACATATAACGTTTCTTTGGTAAACTAACCATTTTAAGGAGAAGTGATGTAACATATAGTTTCTTTATAGTTTTGAAGGGATTCTCTAAGTGGACGAAAGCCCATGACATTAATGGAAACCTCTATTGAGTTTGTGACATAATCATTTTGGCGTGCCTAATATTGATTTGTTTATATCTGGAATGGAGAGAATTTTCTAAAACTATGTCGAAATAGTAAAGAATGGTGTGGAAATTTCGTTTTAGAAATAATATAGTTTTCGACTATACATAGCGGGGTTACCCATGAGGAGAGTAGATTAAGTGTACTGCAATTCCACCTCGTTGTATACCAGCTCACATTGGATATGTGAACTTGCTTCATCCATTGACTGTTGTCGACTGTGAGTATAATAAATAACCTTGCTATAATTATTAATCGATGATGTATGAATAATTTTGAGTTTTTTTCAAGTGGTTATGACATCAGAACTCCTTCGTAAAGATGTGTTTGTTTTCTGGTGTGTGTTTTGTTTTAGCAATGACATACAGGCCCAGCTGGAGCGGAAATTTGTCCCTTTGTTTCCTATCAATTTAACTCATGTATAGGTGTAATGGACATGGTGTGTGAGTTGAAATATCTAGTCAATTTTTTTTCTGACACGTCTAGTTGCCATTTGGATTTTGCCTAAATTTCAACGTTCAATATCGAAAGGCTTTCACATTCTTCGACAAAATTCTTTCAAACTTTGCACATACATCTTTATTGATACAATATCCAAATTTCATCAGATTGGAGTTCTGTTTGATTGTTATTTTTTTTAATGAATTTTTGAAAAAAGCGTATGAGAACAACCAAAATATATACATATATATCATGCTAAAAATTCAAATTTCACTGGCTATTACATTTGAAAAAAAGCATCGATCATTTTTTTAGTATCATCCATCCATCATTCAGACCAAATTTCATAAAGACAAGTTGAAAAATAAAAAGGTAAATAGAAAGTAACAAACAAAAACGCTTTCAAAACATTTTATTTTTCTCTTTCTTTATGTTATTTTAAGCCTTTTACCCCGATAAACATAAGAAAATATAGGATAATACTTTCAAGCGTTAGACAACCTTGAGAGTTCTCAACTGCTTCTTATTGACACTGTAAATACTTTGAACAACTTATTCTTGTTTTCAAGACATGGATATATACGTTTAGAATGAATCACTTCTGTACATACGCTACATTTTGAATTACTTTAACCCTTAGCATCCTTAATACAATTTCTAAAACTCGATAAAAAAACAGGCCTTATGAGTTTTTTTATTAATAACTTCTTTTACTTAACCCTTTCATATTTCACATTAAACAGCGGCCATCTTGCTCTGTACGTTCAACTTCCTTTCCGTTGTGGCAACTCGGTTCGTTTACATTTTTCTGACTTCTTGCCTGTTGATCTTCACAAAAGAATGCAGATCGGTCTGCACTTTCGCGCCACTAACCTCAGTTGCTCACATGAAGCTGCCCCTAACCTTTGATCTTGTATTCTTTCATAAATTTAGAACAATAGCATCATATATGTGACCAATACGAATTAACAAACAAAGAGGTGTGTCGTTTGTCGGTTTCGTCGGCTTGAATAATGTGGTGGGCCTGTATTGGCAGATGTCAGATTGTCGCTTTAAACTTTCAGCGGGGTTTCACGTGTGTCGGTTTGAACGCTAAAGGGTTAGTCAGATTTCAATAAACATTTTTAGTGAATTTTATAAGAGTGTGTGTATCATCAAAGTCTAGACCCAAATTTAATCAGTGCCATTTATAGAAGAGTCCTCAGGTTCACGGAACTGGTCTCAAAACTAATACCAGAGGATGAGACAAGCTTGGCAGTATTAAAAAAGTCACCTCTTTTTATCCAAATGACTCTTCTGTAAAACAGACCATTGATGATGTTTATTGCTACTTTCTATTTATAGGGAAGTATCTGAAATTATGGATCCTGCTTGGATAGTATACAAAACATGATAAAATGAAGGTTGGTTTGATCAGCGATAGAAGTAGTGGTATAGGATTCTATGGTGCCAGCAGTATAGATTCTTAGGATTTTAAGCTAAAAGTGAAATGAGATTTTCTTTGTAACTTACTCATCATGGTAGTGGTATTCAATGTTGAACCACCTGTAGTTCCTGCAAATTAGAGAGTAAAGATGCACACGTAATATTGTTTTATTTTATGACCCCAAAGTAAGTAGTTCATCGCACCGTTTTGTACCTTGTACATGCAATCAAATTTTCTAGTGAAAACAGAGGTTGGTTTAACTGAAAGGCCTGATTAATTTTAAGAATATATACATATTTCTCTACCGACTGCATTTATTTGTGAACAAAAGTCAATGGGTCATCTCGTCATGTAAAGAAAGTATCAATGTCTCTATAACAAAGATTATATTATCAAACTTTCAAGAAGATATTCCATTTGGAAGAATAAAAATTATTTAAGCAGATAAAGGAGTTAAACAGATCTTTTCCTTTGGAATGAATATCAAAGCTTTAGAATAATTAGCTCTATTGACGATTTAAGACTACAATACAAATTAGAGAAACATAGGTGACAAGCATGACTACAAAGAAGAAAATATTATGGAAAAAAAAATGAATTCATGATGCCTTTATATTTATAATGAGTTACAATGAGATAATGAAGCAATGCTGTAACGTCTTTGTAAGTAAATCATAGGCCAGTATCTGTATTAAGAATAATTAGGATACTAAAAAGCCCATAAGAAAATAACTGATTATCTTTCCCTAGAAAGAGCGTAACTAAAAATTTAAATCTTTAAAACAAATGTCCTTAAACAGTTTAAAACTAGTCAAAACTCCGATGTCTTTATCTGATGTAAAAGCTTTATGATGTCTTAAGCAATATCTACTTGACTTCTACTCACCTCGTGCTCTCTCTGATGTCCATGTTCTTTGGGGAGTGGTTCTAGGCGCTGTGAATTCATGGTAATTGAATGCAGAGTTCAGTATTAAAGATTCAGTTTCACCTTACACTAATAAACATTACAACTTAAAGGTAACTAACAAACACGTTTACGTGTTAACTCATAAACAAAGGAAAATATATTTCACAAGCTGAAGAAATATGTCCCATGAACGGAGACAGAAAGAGAATTCACTGAATTGTGAAAAAGCATTAAATTAAAGCACCCCTGTTTGATTTAAGTCGTCATCACTGTTAAACATTCTCTATGTCCACGAAATATTCACGTTCATGACGGACTATGAACGTGAGTAACACATTGTTTTACTTTTCTTCGTTTCGAGACATTTGGATATATCACGTTTTGTGATAGAACCTAGACATGCCTATTACAGGCCACGTAACTGAAACTAGGTCAGATCAATAGACTTAAAAAATCTGACGTCACTTCCCGTGACAACCTTGACCTCTGGTTCTAAACAGTGAACCAAAATGGCGGCCATCATGCTGTATCTCCGTATGGTTTTACTTGCTTTTGTTCAATGCTTTGTATCAGGTAGCAATCACCAGTCAACGTCATCATGGCCTACGCTGACTTATGTCTTCTTGTCCTTTGCACTATCATCTACGTGATGAATTGATGAACCCAAATGAACTTATATTGACATTTTGCGAGGTCTCCTACTGAACCGGTGCATAATCAATTATTATTGAATTGATGGGCCGCGACTGCGCCTTCTTCTGCCTACTATATCTCAATATAACAATAAATGATGCTGTGTTCTAATATAATACGTTCTGCTACTAACAATCCCACCCTGAATAAGTTTTATTTTAAGGAATTAAGTTTATATACCTAACATTTTACAACTAGAAAACACTACAGGCAGCAGTATTGTATACACTTTATATGCTTCCAGAGACTTTGAATATTTTGTTTGTTTGTTTTGAAAATGAACCCTATCCACCACAAGCAGTAACCTCAGAGCGAGTGAAGAGGATACAGCAAGACGAAAGACATTAAAAAGAATGAAAGGAAAGAAATAGGACCTACCACCATAAGCACCCTTCAATGTGTGTCTATGAATTAATGTTATAGACATGGAGATTACAAAATACTCATACAGAGAATAAAAGAGTGAAAAAACTGGAATGACATTCATATCAATATTATTAACTGGAAACGGACAAAATAAAATGTTACTTCATAACATCTTCTTGTCTTTATTTATTAAGTCTAATCTAGTTTTAAATGAGAGTACATTATTACATATCATATAACTAATATCAGTGATCAGCATAATCAAAGGGTGTGAACTGACTCAAATCTGGGATTTAAAAATCACACCTTACCAGTACTTCTAAACATTGGTCTTGTAACATTGTGGACTTCTCTTACTTACCGGTACTTCTAAACATTGGTCTTGTAACATTGTGGACTTCTCTTACTTACTCTTTCCTTGTTATATCAATATTATTATGTCTCCTTTATGCTTTTGACTTTGTTTTATACGAACATGTATTTTCTTCATTATCTAAAAACATTTCACTGTTTTCTTCCTTTCCTTTCATCATTACTCAATTTGGATGGTTCTGTATGGTCTGCACAGTGATAGGATTCTATGCATTTTGAACAACTTATGACTTGGCTAATGTAACTATACTTATACTTACGGCTTTGCCTGAGTAAACTATGTGTATTTTATGACAACATAATTAAAGTAAGAATGAAGTCATTCAAATATATATGTGATAATAAATGATTACAATGATAATGAAAGACTGAAAGAAAACCTATGTTAAATTTTCTTTATATATATATATATCAAGAGCTGAGGAAAGAATAACTTTTGTTTACCATCACTTTCTACACTTCAGAAAATCACTGCTATTTCTAATCGTGGTAGTGCTGTCTTTGGTTATGGAGCTGATCGTCCTGACAAATTCGCCACAACTCTTCT
>JAXRKP010001733.1:12500-85000 GCA_037039925.1 Doris montereyensis | reverse complement strand
TGCAATTTGTTCATGTTGGGTTTAATATTTCCTTTAGTGTATGCATGTATAATTATTAGTTACAACGCAGCTGTATTCGTTTGTATCTTCTCAATTTCTTGTTTGTATCTAAGACTACTTTTATTAAAACTTTGAAGCACTTCACTTTTACATTTTGAGAATAGTTGTAAAAATTTCTTCTAAGGAAGGCCAAAAGATCATTTGCTTTTTCTGCATAATATTGCTTTATGTCGTTTTTTCCTTTGCAATTTAGTGTCTATAGTAACTCCTAGGTATTTTGCACTGTTGGATATTTTTATTTTTTGGGTTATGTATGTTAAGTATCTGAGTTGATTGTTTTTACTTTTTTTAAAACTTTTGAGTACCTGACGTTTATCTCTTCCATATTTTGCAATCCTCCATGCTATTTATATTTCTATACTATAGACTATCATCAGCAAAACGTCATAGTTTGGTACCTGCTCAGAGGTTTTGTTAATATCGTTGATACAAATTTAAAAAAATAGACGACTTAGGACAGTTCCTGGGGAACACCTAGAAGCACTGGTTTTGGGATTAGATTTAATACCTTCAACAATTATCTTTTGAGGGCAGTCCAAAAGAAACGATTTGATGCATTCAAGAAGAGAATTGTTAATACCATACTCATCAAATTTTATTAATAATCAATTGTCATCTACTTTGTCAAAAGCCTTTGGGAAATCTAGAAGGATAGCATCTAATTGGTTTCTTTGATTTAGAGACTTACTTAATCATTTATTGTTGTACAGTGGAACCTGTTAATCGGGACACCGAGGAATCGGAAAACCTGGCCAATCGGGAAAAATTCCCAGGAACAGAATTATTTCTATATATTTTACCTCTCTAAACAGAAGAGGTCCCCGTCTAATCGGGACACTGTTCGCGTGCTTGCATTAGTTATCATCACCATTTCCCATATATTTATTCCAACATTCACTTTTTATCCCAATTTGGTTTCCGTGTTAGCAAAACATCAATTATTACACCTGCATTAGTGCTACACGTATTATGTATTGCATAATGTGTACACGATGTCGCAAGTGCTAGTTCGTGGCGACCATAAGCCAGACACACCAGGCATCCATTAAAAGGCGTAAAAGCAGGCGTCAAGCCAGACCTTTTAATGTATATCCACAGCTTTGTGTATGTTTTCCATCGTCAATTACCATATTCTTTATATAAACCGCATATGCTGGTGCATGCTTGTTGAGCTTTCCTTTTCTTTCTTTCTTTCTTTATCATCTCCCATTCCACCCTCCGGTATATGGGTTTTAGATGCCGTGTCCTAACATTTTCTGTTTCCTTCGGTGAAAGTTAAACTTCTTTGCGTTAATGCCTCTTTTAGATCTTCTTCCCACCTTCTCCGAGGTCTGCCTTTTGGTCTTTTACCTTGAGTTTTAGCACTGTATACTGATTTAGCTATTCTATTGTCATTCATTCTGTTAACATTCCCAAACCATCTCAGTTGATTCATTTTTATCTTAGTTTTTATGCTATCTGCTTTGGTTTGATCTCTTATTGTTGTGTTTCTGATTTTGTCTCTTTTAGTTTTCCCTACTACTCTTCTTAGATATTTAATTCTTTATATTTACTTGTTACTCTCTCTGAGTTACAGTTTCTCATTTTGATGAACCATTCTTTCTTTCTGCGAGCTAGACGTTTAGTTTCGGTTGTGAACTAGGATTGTTGAAAATTGTCTGAGGTATATTTTGTTGGTACATTTTGGTTTTCTTGAATGCTTGTTCATTTTTTATCTTATGTTGATCACCTTTCTTCCAAATGTGGTGATCTTGGAGTGAATTAAGAGGGAAGGGATGGATAACAGACAATAAATAAATGAGAACAAAGAAATAGCACCTACCTTTAGCATCCTTCATTCCTAGGGATGGTTTGTTTCATTGAAATTTACTGTGTCCGCAATATGCGGTGATCTCAGGGTGAATTAAGAGGGAAAAGTAAGGTGAACGGTAAGTTAAAAAGTAAAAGCAGAAGAGGAGGACCTACTAGTCCCACCTGCCAACAACCCACCTCATGGATGGACACGTGGGACAAGTCTAGGTAAGTGAATATACTGATAGCCACCTGTAGACTATGGTCAATCAGGCAGGACTTAAGGTAGACTGGATTATCGCGGTAGACCGTCAAGTAGACTGGCATTTGAATTAACCCATTTGCCTATTGATGCTATAAAGCGTACTCATCCTTCATAATAACAATTGAAAGTGTGCCAATGATGAATACAAGTTGAATAGCTAAGTATGCTACATTCTGAAAATGTGACAAATGTAAAGAGCAGCAAGAAATACCTGCAGCTTTCATCATAGTCTTTTGCTGCCATCAACTGAGCAATCCGTTGGAAGTTTCTGTAGCATGAAGTAATTTCCAAACATCTTACATCTGTTGAAAACATATGACAACACAGAACGAGATTGATACAGAAAATTAATTAAGAAAATGAAAGGCCATTAAAAGGGTTTTTTCCCTCTGCAAATACAGCAATGTCAATAATTTCTTCCGACCTTACGATAAGTCTATTCCAACTTATCCCTTTCTTCTGTATCTCACAAAACACTGATAAAGCAATTGTTTTCATGTTGTCTGGGAATTTAATGGTCATCCATAACCTTTTCTTAAAGTTTATGACTGATAAAGTACAGCTATAATTTATTGTCCAAGTAGAGCATCACTGATCTAAGTGCATTCATCAAAATGTCTCCATTGCTATTGAGCTGCTTACCATACTTAGGCGTGACTTCTAGAGGCGCGGCAGTAGTTGACAGAGTTGTAACTGGAAATAAAGAAATATTTTTACACCAAAAAAAGAGAAACCATCAGGGACATTTTTTTCATACTTGTTCAATATGAGCTGAATATGAATGCCTAAATAAATTTTCTTACCTAAGATTGACGACATAAAGAATTACCTCGATACACCTCAAGGTATATCAAAGATTAAATTATTATCGTTATTGTTGTTATCAATATTATTATCATCATCATTATTATTACTACTATTATTACTTATAAGTATTATTATTATTATTATTATTATCATGATCATCATTATTATTATCATTAATAGTGTTGTCGGTGGTCGAATGGTTAGGCTGCCAGCCTGGGTTCATGAGATTACGTTCAAATCCTGGTAAAGCTAGGCCCGACGTTGTGTTCCTTGAGACACTTGATACGCATTTTTCCCACTCGACCCAGGTGCAAATCGGTACAAGCACTAGCTTATTATTATTATCATTATTATTATTATTATTATCATTATTATTATTATTATTATTATTATTATTATTATTATTATTATTATTATTATTATTATTATTATTATTATCATTATTATTATTATTATTATTATTATTATTATTATTATTATTATTATCATTCTTATTATTATTATCATTATTAATATCATCAGCTTTATTTTTATTCTTATTCTCCTCCTCCTCCCTCAAAATCCTTATTATTACTTAGTATTACAGTAGTGACCGCCTAAATGCTCGCCCGCAATCTCAGTGAAACCGATTTCTTTCTATATAAAATGCCCCTCTAAATGCCCGTTTCAAAACCAAGAATTCGGCCTAAAGACCTGGTCTCAATGGCAATTGCAGGTATCATCTTCTCCAAATTATCATAAAACATGTCCTTATTGGATTTCATTTTTATTTCTTTTATCGCACATGTAATCAAATCACTAATAGGACTTATGCCAGTCAACAATGTGTCATGCATTGTAACCACCCTTCATTACATATCCAATGCACTGCATTAAAAGATGACCAGTCTTCCCTTCTTAACTCCACCCATTGTACAGCATAAGTTTTGTCCTGTTGGATCATTGGTTTGTCGCTAGGCAAATAAAATTGAACAGTCTTCCAGACTCCACTCACGGCTCTTTCTTGATGTCGTAATGCACCTGGCGTTTTTAATGGACCATACTTGCATCGCGATCGAGGGACAGGTTGTGAACAGTTTTATTGCTCCCCGGTCTTGCATTGGCCGAATCCATTCTGCCTTCGGATCTTTGTGGAGAGCGATGTTCCGTGCTAAAGAGCTATTTCTCGCATTAAAATTATCGTGAACCTGATGACTTTTCAAAACCGAACGATATGGCTATGAATCTTTGTCCTTGTCTGTACGCTGTCTTAATGTTGACATGAGGATTATTAATCTTAGTGCCCCTCCCCTAAATTGTACGCCTGACCTACTTTCGCCTAAATGCCCGTTTTCTCTGCTTCCCCAACACCGGGCATTTAGGCTGTATCATCATTATGATAATTATTAATATTATTGTTATCATTACCATTATCATTATCATTATTATCATTAAAGTAGTCTCCGCCAAATTGCACGCCACCAAAATACGCTGTTCATCATAATGCACAGTTATTTCATGCAATCGAGTTTTACAACGCTAATTATCCCCCCAAAATGCAACAACGGCTGGCTTGACTTCACCAAAATGCAACAAAATTTTGTAAGTCCATTCTTCAATTTGTGGCATTTAAAGAGTCAATTCTTTTGAAAAATAAACTCCATTACATCTTCTTGGCCAATCTCAATGACAAAATCTGTTGCGCACGTGTGTATATTGCATCTAGATATGCGATAACCATGTGTGTATATTGCATCTAGATATGCGATAACCATGTGTGTATATTGCATCTAGATATATGCGATAACCATGTGTGTATATTGCATCTAGATATATGCGATAACCATGTGTGTATATTGCATCTAGATATGCGATAACCATGTGTGTATATTGCATCTAGATATATGCGATAACCATGTGTGTATATTGCATCTAGTAATGCGATAACCACGTGTGTATATTGCATCTAGATATGCGATAACCATGTGTGTATATTGCATCTAGATATGCGATAACCATGTGTGTATATTGCATCTAGATATGCGATAACCATGTGTGTATATTGCATCTAGATATGCGATAACCATGTGTGTATATTGCATCTAGATATGCGATAACCATGTGTGTATATTGCATCTAGATATGCGATAACCATGTGTGTATATTGCATCTAGATATGCGATAACCATGTGTGCAATTAATCTTAGATATCTCGGCTCTGGTCATAACCATGTGTGTATATTGCATCTAGATATGGGATAACCAAATCTAAGAATCTGAGATCTAAGAAATGTCTGAGATCGTGTTCTGTATGATACGTGTGCAATATAAAAGTCATTTCTAGTTGTCGAATGCCTCTTACGATCCCACCCCTTGTTGTAGTCTTGAGTGAGAAGAATATGTAAAAGATCTATGAAAAGAGGTAAGCCTATTGGGTCTTATCCTCAAATAAAAAAAAACAACAAATAACGCCTAGAAATAACAAACAAGTGACAAAACAAAAAAAGAACAGTTTATTTTCTGACAAAAATGTCAATGTAAAGTGCGTTTTGATCTTTGCCTCGTCGTCAAAATGCAAGATTTTTTGTCACACGTGGATCGTGTTTTTTGGCAGACTACTGTATTATTATCACGTTATTATTATTATTATTATTATTATTATTATTATTATTATTATTATTATTATTATTATTATTATTATTATTATTAACTATTATTATTATTATTATTATTATTATTATTATTATTATTATTATTATTATTAAATTATTATTATTATTATTATTATTACTATTATTATTATTATTATTATTATTATTTTTATTATTATTTTTATTATTATTATTATTATTATTATCATTATTATTATATTAAAAGATTATTATTATTATTATTATTATTATTATTATTATTAAACCATTATTAACCCAATTATTATTATCATTAAAAATATCATTATTAGTGACAAAACAATTATTATTATTATTATTATTATTATTATTATTATTATTATTATTATTATTATTATTAAAATGCAAGATTTTTTTGAACAATAATTTTTTTTAACAAAATATTATTAAGAATTACTATTATTATTATTATTATTATTATTATTATTATTATTATTAAATTATTATTATTATAATTATTATTATTATTATTATTATTATTATTATTATTAATTATTATTATTATTACTAGATTATTATTATTATTACAACAAATCCATATTATTATAATTATTATGATGCTATTATTACAATTATCATTATTATTATCATTTTTATCCAACATTAAATATTATTATTAATATTGTTATCATTACAAAAGATCATTATTATGACAACTATTATTATTATTATATTATTTTCCAAATTATTATTATTATTATTATATTATTATTAACACCCCTGTTATTATTAGGTGCAAAAACAATGGTCTTCCTCCAAAACCAGGTAACATTACTGGGGACGGAAGGCTGGAAAAAGCAGCCCAGAGTGCAGAAAAAGAAAGAAAGGTGGATTGGCCTGGACTGGATCGTCATATCCGTCTGGGCTATAGCTAAACGAAAAGCTCAACATTATTGATCACTAGATGGCAAGAATAAACAAACGAAAATCCATAAGGTGATGTAATAATCCCTCTCGGTTGCGATGCAACAAGGCCAAGACGTCCCCTCCAACTGAAACCGGAGAGTAGTAATGGGTCTTACCAAAGCATTTCAAAAGACAAACTGCCAAGGGGTCCCTTTACGAACTCGCAGCTTTCAAAGGATATAGAACAATGATGTTGATGAAGGACACACACGGCAAATTACTCTCGAGGGAATTTGAACAAATGAATAGATGGAAAGCGCACTTTGAGTATGTCTCAAACAGAGAACCGCTCAGGCTCTACGCGGTCATTAAACCTGCAGAATACAACTTGGACATAAACACGCTACCCCCAACTTAAAATGAAATTTAAAAAGGCAATAGAGAGTCTCAAATCAGGGAAAGCAGCAGGTGAAGATCAGGTGACAGCAGAAATGATTGAGATAGAAAAAGAAATGACCCCTTAAATATTAGAAAGCATTATGGAAAAAGAAGAGCTACCAAATGAGTGAAGTGTTGGACTCATCGTCAAACTACCAAAAGATGGAGATCTTTCTCAATATGATAATCGGAGGGCAATCATGATACTCTCTATCCCCAGCAAAATCTTCAGCAAAATATTACTAAACCGTATAAACCCTACAGTCGAACCAAAACTTAGACATCAGCAAGCAGGCTTTAGGAAAAGCCATTCTTCCTCAAACCTTATATTCACTCTAAGACAATTTTTTTTAACAATGCCAAGAATGAAATGCTCCATTGTACTAAAATGTGTATGGATTTGAAAAGGCTATCGATAGTGTACACAGATCTGCATTATGGAACATCTTACGACACTATGGCATTCCCTCCAAGGTAGTTAGCTTAATCAAACTGCTTACATGGATTACCATGCTAAAGTAGTCTATGGGAACAAATTGACGGAGAACCTGAAAATCAACACAGGTGTAAAACAGAGCTACATCCCATCACATTTTCTATTTTGGCTTGTCATCGATTGGATTATGAAAACAAATCTTTGAAAACAAGAAAATGGGACTAAGGTGGACACTCACTGAAAATATTAAAGGATTTTGCTGATGATGTTGTACTCATGTCACAGAACATCACAGATATACAATCCAAAACACAGCAGTTCATAACAATGTACAAAAAGTGGCGCCACATAAATGTTGGTAAAACAAAAAAGATGAGGATAAACAACAAATGGAAACAACTTGTGAGACGGCAACAAGGAAATTGAGGATGTACAAGCTTTTACATATCTCGGAAGTAAAATTACTCATAATGGAAATTCGGAAGATGGGATCAAAGAAAGGTTATCAAAAGCCAGAAAAGCATTTGAAGCACTGAAAGATATTTGAAACTCAAAGAAAATCTCAATTATCACAAAACTCAAGATATTATAAATCAAATATTTTAGCTGTCCTCTATGGTGTTGAATCTTGGAAAGTAACAAATAACAAATAGCATCTGCAGAAAGCTGGACAACTTAAGATCTTTTGGTCAAATGCTATATCAAACAATCTCCAAGAAAGAACATCACTGGAACCAATATCTCAGATTGTGAGGAAGAGAATATGAAAGTGGACTGGTCACATCCGTAGGATGAATGTTGATGCCATCCTTAAAATAGCCCTCAGATGGACCCCTCAGGGAACAAGGAAGAGAGGTCACACACTAAAAACCCGGAGAAGCCTAAAAAAGAAGATCACAAGGATGAACGTGGGGGCAGATGACAAAATTGGCATCCAATCGTGATCGATGGCGATCCACCGTGTAAGCCTTATGTGCTGCCAAACCACCATGAGAATAAGTAAAGTATTATTATATTATTATTATTATCATAATTATCATTATCATCATTATCATCATTATTGTTATTATCATTATTGTTATTATTATTACATTATCATCATTACCATTAACCTTATTTTCATTTTTTATCTTCATTTTTTCACTTTTTTTATTACCATGATTTTACTTTATTACAGACAAAGCCGCGTAATTGAAACAACGCCATTCCACAATAATCGTTTCAATTAAGCGGTGTTTCCATTAAGTGAAATCCATTTATGGAATAACCGTACGGTGTGGTATACATATACATGATTACGATAAATATGATAAATGGTACAGGTAGGTTAATTTCTTCTTTCATAATGTAAGTCGGTCCTTTTGAAATTAAATTCAGTACAGTACAAGTAGCCCACTCAGGTGATCATGCTCAATGTGTGCCCGCAACCTCTACCTAAATTCAGCATCTAGCCAACCATCATTCATTATGGTCGATCATCTAATGTGATAAACATACCTCCATTGTCTTATTCAAAAATTGTAAACTGAGAGAATAATGTGATAACGTGTTGAGCCAAACCAGCAGCTGTTTTTATACTCATGTGTGTTCCTGGATTTTACCACTGACTCAAATATTTTTCTTTAATATTTCTATACAACTATTTGGTCAGGGACCAATCTACGTAAGAAATATTTTGAGTGTTGTATCCCATCAAGGAACCGTCGATCCAGCAATGACAACAGCATTTTTAAAACAATAAAAGCAAACTTAAAAATTGGTATTGGTATTGGAATGCCCTACCAAAACACTTGAGGGACACTGAGACAATAGACACTTTCAAGACTTGACTAAAATTGTATCTGTTTACGCGGTGAATACCTCTACAATCTTACCGTAGTTCGATTGTGCATGTATGTATGTGTGTGTGAGTGCGTGTGAAGAAAAAGGTGGTGTGCGAGCACATGTGTGTAAGCTAGTCGGTACCTGTACTTGAGTGTATCAGGTCGATTTAATTGCATACAGTAATAGTTTATAACATAACTTATTTGTAACGTTTAATCTATGTACATGTTTTTATGTTTATTCTATGATAATAACGATATGACACTTTGTAAAGCATTTTGAGCCCATGTAAAGGGGGTAAAGGGCTATAGAAAAACCATATATTATTATTATTATCCCTCACATGTCTATGCAATATAGCTACACGTGTCATCTAAGCATATCAAGTGTGAGCATTGTATTAGTATACTGTATAATGATCGCACATTCCATCTAAATTCATCAGCTGATAAGTGTTAGAATTCTATGTTAAAGAGACCGTCTCATTAAAATCTTTGACTTGATTTGAGACAATAACCATTTATTCACTTTCAATTAAGCGACGAGCGTTCCAATTAAACTTTTCATGGACAGAATTCTGTCCCAGAGAAATCGTTCGAATTTAGCTGCTGTCGCAATTATTAACTTTCACTGTATTAACATAATTAAAATAATATCATAATTGTCAGCATTATCATTACCATCATAGGCCTAACATATAATGAAATATATATGTATTATCGAACAATGAGGTGGTATTTTCTATCTCATTTATATTAGCTCTCTTGTCAAGCGTCTACCATGTAAGTTGCAAACAAACCGTGTAGATATGAAGGACAGAATCTGGCAATTCTGTCTTCCATGACCGTGTACTTCAGACGCACAGATCGCAGGTATCCTCATCTTTAATTCCCCGTCTTGTGCAGTCTGATGATGCTGATCTCAAGCAGTAATATGCATTGAGCATCACACTGAAAACAGGGAGAAATCATCTTGTTAAATTCCCAAGCTTACAGATTGTATTTAAGGATCATAACAGCAATGACTGCAATTGTGAAATCTAACAACTACCTCTAACTCTTTGTTTATGTACAATAGCAATGTTTATGTCTTACTGTTTGAGAGTAAAACTGGATCTGGGTAAAAACAATTCAAAACTACCTGCATGCTCTGTAAAATCCATCGGATGAGAAGAGCTCAGCAATCCGTTCATACCCATCTAAACATAATGAGATTTTTTCACATTTCACATCTGTATAGATAAAACACAAGAAGAAAATTGATTTTGTGGGGGAAAAACAACTCTATGGTTTATGACAGATGGATACATCAATTTATCATTGCTACAACCTTGTCCACTATGATTTATTATTATTATAGCTGCTGCTACTGCTGCTGCTGTTGCTGCTGCTGCTGCTGCTGCTGCTGCTGCTGCTGTTGCTACTGCTCCTGCTATTACTACTACTACTATAACATGAAGGAGCCACAGTGGAGTCAAGTCAAAAGTGATAAACAACAATAAGTGACAGTCCACCAAGAGAAACAGAAAAAAACACGTTACGTTTTCGGGTATAACCCACGGCTGTGCAGGCCAGTACTAAGAGCGTTCCTTTAGTTCGCAATAAATCACTTGTCAGTGACCACCCAGGAGAATTCCCCGGTGCGCATAATGTTTTCCCGTTATTGCGCTGATATCGGCGTGACATCACTTGTTTTGCCCAGTTATTTCACGGATGCCACTGAAACAAACATCATTTTCTCACTATTTCTGAATTGTTACGTTTCTGTGCTTTCAGACTGTGCTATTTCCATTGGTAGGGTATTCTTCTTTGTGTTACAGTGATTATTTTAAAATATGGTCTTTTTATCCACTAAGCGATTAACCATCATTAGCTTATATCTAAATATCTTCACCTGGCTAAGCCAAACCTCGCTTTTTTTTGTTTCAATCAATACTATGCTTTTATTGTTCTTCAATCTGTGAAAACCGTGCACATAACCCACCCATATAACGTGAGTTGTGAATATTTTTCTTATCTACAGTAGGATTTCCTTATGATGGCTCATTCCATTGTTTCACATAACAGTCTTGTTAATGACTTGCGCCGTGCCTGTGGTGAACATGTTTTTTAAACGTCAGCAAAGACGACAGCATTATTCTAAATCTTTATGCGTTTGTTTTAAAGACAATCTTTTATTATATTTTAAATATAAACATTGATGCTCACATTGAAGGCTGTCGCTATTTATTTGTGTGCTTAAATATTAAGAAGAGAATAAACAATTTGAAAAAGAGGGCAAATAATAGCTGTGCTCTGACAACAGCCATTTAACGCAAACGTCCCAACACATTTTGGGCGAGTTTTAATGCAAACCCCTACCAAGCAAGAATGTTCTGTTTGCATCACCACACACAGCTTGGTCTAGGCATGATACATAATAAACGAAATCAACAGACATCATCAGAAATTCCAGCAACACTCAGTCGACAGCCAACAAACCCTACAGTCACTACAAACATGACAGATGAGTTAACGTCAACGTCAAGCATCACAACACGATCAGCAGAGGCCTTGTTTACATCAGAGATGACTTTCATAAACAGTTCCGCCGTCCCCCCCCAGCATTTCATCCATTCTACACCAATCAAACAAAAATCACAGATGACTTTACAAAATCTCCTATTAACAATATCTATCAACTCAAGTTTTCACACAAACAACAGGCACTCACCTATAAGGAAGAAGTTCTACTCACAAACTTGGTAAAAAGAATATTAGCACAATCATAAAACAACACTATTCAGTGTAAGACAAAAGGCCAACCCAGCTACCTGACTAAAATGACAGAACAGAGGAAATTGTCAGTAATTGTAGCATCACCTACACGTAGAAAACGATCATTGGAATTAAAAAAAGGTTAAACAACACATAGCAGGTCCATCACACAAAGCGATTCGAAATCAACACGCACATGAAATAAAAAGAAATAGCCCCTGTACAAAACAAAACATATGTAAACCGGCAGGTGTTTCATGCAAGTTGCGGTTATCTTCTAGATTCGCTTTGGCCATGAAGGAAACTGTGGGGTTAACATGATCTCAGGAAAGAGTGTTCCGACAATTCTTGAAAGCAGACGGCGGTCACCTTATCAATGAAAAGTCAGAACGGCAGTTCGCAAAATAGCTTTTTGCAGATGATGTAATCGTCAAGTCCAGGCCTTTTATGGTGTACTTACAGAAGCTCCCCTTGCTGCTATCAAGAATCTTCCAGAATTTGTCTCTAAGATTCTTGATGAGCAGCAAGAAAAACTTACGTGACACGATGGGAATATTCCAGCAGATGAGAAGAACTCAAGACACCGTTTGAAAGTCTAGACGGTATGATGTGGAAAGATTTTTTAACAAAAGCTTATGGCCTTTCTGGTGCCTGTGGTACACATCCTTGTGTTTGGTGTCTCATAAGAAAGGGTGAGATACCTTTTGAGCAGAACAGTGAGGCGCCCAATAGATAGCGACTACCAGAGATACATCCTACATAGTCAAGGGCTAAAGAAACATGTATCTGCATTCAACAACTGTATTCAACCACCAATACTCAACATTCCTTTACTTACAGTAATACCACTATACCTACATTGCCTGCTGGAAATTACTCTTAAACAACACAGGCTTTTAGAGAATGCTGCAGATGATAGTGCTTGCAAGAATAAAGATGTCAACAATTAACATGTATGGGGGTAATTGGTTAAAACACAACAAATTAGTTGCAAGATCTAACTTTTTTTCAGGGTAACATTATAGTGGCGTCTCAGTCTCAGGAAGAAGAAGAAATGGAATGGAAGACAAAATTTGAATTAGTTGCAAATGAATTAGAAAGGCTAGAAAAAGCTGAGCTTAGTACACGATGTGGACCTATCTGCAGAACTCTCGACAACATCTTACAGAAAAACAAAATCACATCCCAGCTATACCATGGTGGAAGTTTCAAAGGCAATCACTGCCATTGATATTTTACAAACAATGTGTATACACAGCTCACAAAACAAATCGTATCAAAAATATTGGAATGTACAGACAACGTGAATGTACTGGACACATCATTTCAGATCAGAGATCAATTCAATAGCACCAATGAAGCATGTGGTCAAGTTCATTCACTCATTTCACACAACGGCCAATAGATGAAAACACTATAGCTCCCATTCACACCAACAGCAAAAAACAAGTACATGAAACTGTATCGTAGTTAGAAAGACACTGCATTCCTTTTATTGAACAACACAGATTGGGGTTAGGCTAATTAGTTGAAGTAAGCGAGGGCTTATTCATTCACCGGTTGCAAAACTAGAGAAGAGGACAAACGCAATAAGAAATGAATCATCACAATCACACACAGTCATGAATACCAGCCTTTTACAAACATCACAACGATTACAATCACTAGTGCCACCGAAAAAGAAATCATAAAACTAAAACATTATCAACACATACACTGCAGCATCTCTCACTACGGCTTTAGTGTGCGGCAACTGTACATTTTATGTGGTGAAATGTCACTAAATATCTTGCTTACTTAACGAAACACAATGAAGGGTATGTCCTTACAAACTGTTTGAAAATAGTCATCTATATCGCATAGCAATATTACGTTATTGTTTTTCAAGGAAGCAGAAATAACATTATATTTTCCAAGGAATGTTCATGTACTGGGTGATACAACTATGCCTATAAAGACAATTGAGTTAGTAAAACGCACACCAAGGTCAATGAGAAGCTGAGTGCTCTTAATCGACAACGCCATGACGTGTGCATTAGAGGTAACAGTATGGAAATGCCAATTATGACAAAACCAGACGTGGGGTGGAGAGGGGGGGGCGTTACAGTAATTACAGTTAAAACGGTAAATTTTTTTCCTTCTTATTGTGTACTGAAAAGAAAAAGAAAAATATAGCAAAATGTGCAAAAATCGATATGGAAGAAGTAAGATGATGTCATTAAAAACTTTATTTATTAATATAGTCAAACTTTGCCAGAAAAACGGTTTTTAGTTAATATAGTTTGTATGTAGTTGTTTGCATGTCAGACAATGTCTGATTAAAACCTCGACGGTGTCAGAAAAACAAATAAACTTTGATCTTTAATAAGAAAGAGTATAAGGAAAAGAAGAAAAGAGAAAAAAAAGGGGTAGTTTTTGAGTCAAATCAACTTGAATGGACCGTATTCTTTCGTCTTGTGGTCAATGTTTAATATATGTGACCCATTTGTATAAGCTGAATTTTGTTGTTTGTCCTAAGTTTCCCTCAGGCCACTGTAACATCAGTTTAGCAACATTTAACAAAAACAACCATCCCCAGATTCTTGTTATGTATAAAACAAACAATATTTAGTTTTATTGAAAAGAGAACTTTTAACAGGCACATCAAACAGAACTGACCAGCCGTAATGTTATAGCTGTGTTGACGCATCCCTCTAGAGCTAGCCAGAGCTGCCCACTGAGTTAGATCGATAAATTTTCGATTCTCACACCGGTTACCAGTTTGGAACTCACCGATTAGATTATTAAAACTTACCGTCACACCTCGAAACTGAAACAATGATGATATCGGCGGGAAACTAAATGATATCTAGTGTCTGATATTGAATCTAAATGATATCGCACTTTTGTGTGATTTATCAGGATTCTTGGCGACGGAAGTCGAAGGTGAATATCGAATCTACCACCAATTGTCGTAAACAGATTTTACCGAAAATAAAGCGTATTTCCAAATACAGCATCATGAAATAAAACATTAATGCAAATTATTTTATGCCTAGAACACAAACTCATGTTAGCCAAAGCCACTTGTGAAATTTCAGACAGTTTTGTTCCGTGGTTTGGGCGCCTTTCGGACAGCGTGAAACGCTATGACATAAAGTTCAGATTTTAGGATCAGGTGGACCAAACAAAATCTCAAACATTGAAGGCTAATAAGTTTGTAACCGTTAATTCAACTTTAATTTTCTCTTAAAAATCTGATAGTGTGTTAACAAACTACCTAAGGACCGGAGGTAGTGTTCATGTAATATACACCAATGTTGTAATGATATAAATTTCAAAGAAATTGATTGAAAACTATTTAGTTTTATGTAAATAGTATTTATCTAAAGACAAGTGTTCTAATGCAATATCAGCATGACCATTAAGAGGATTCTACTTACTCATATT
Organism: Doris montereyensis; assembly: GCA_037039925.1. Lineage (NCBI taxonomy): Eukaryota > Metazoa > Mollusca > Gastropoda > Nudibranchia > Dorididae > Doris > Doris montereyensis. The sequence goes on along the minus strand of JAXRKP010001733.1, from coordinate 69,679 downwards.
CCATCGTCTGTCCTGTTGACCACTATCACAAAGAACACAGTAGATATAGACCTAGATTATGAACAGAGCATGTCGTACAAGCGACTGACTTGAGAAACACACCGTCAATACATTTCAACCATGGCCAGCACTGAGTCGTGATCTCAACCCCATGGATCATGTATGGGATATCATCAAGGTGAAAGCAATTTTCTCTTAAAAATCTGATAGCGCATTTAACCATGTAAACCAAAGAAGTCTACACAAACTTCAAAGAGCAATCATATATGCTTGGGGTGCTATTCCACAGGCCCAAATTCAAAGACTTGTACATTCAATGGTTGGTGCACCGCATTAATCCAAACAAGATGTGGTAATAAACGATATTGAGTCTCGGGGTTTTGAAAATGTACCTACTGAAAGAAATCATGGAATTTCATGACACTAAGGTTAACAATGTGTGAGTCAATACAGAAATGGACACGATTCATTTTCCCTCTAAAAAAATTGTCATATACTATAAAATGGGTAAATAAGAGTACACATATCAGGTGGGAAGTTTTGTGTGTGCAAATGTTTGTTCTTCATATTGATTTTCCTGATGTCTCACAACATCTTTCACTTACTATCAACATCCCTCATCTTCCATATCCAAGGAATTTTTGTTGTTTGCGTTGTGTCACGATCTTTCGTAGTTGTGGCTCCTGAAGAGGAAAGAAAGATGCATTTCATTAGACAATGTCATTGTGACCCTATCTGATGAGGAAAGTATAACATACTGGTATATGTATGCATAATAAAGAACGCAAACAACTGGTTAAGAAAAAACGTCTGACTTTGATGATGACTAACACGTGCTCTGCACAAAAGACTGAAAACGAGGAGACAGCGGGATCAATGACAAAGCGACATAACTCCATTAATGAACATACATGTATTTAGCATAAGACAAACACTGTTATCTATCTTAAGAAGATCACAATCTTTACATTCCTCCCATCTAGGATTAAACTAGTTTTAGGGGGGGGGGCACCTGAAGTGATTTGTTTTGCTTTTGAGTTAAGGTTTTTGCTTTTAATATGTACATGAGTAACTGTCAAAATACAGTCATCCTATATCATTGAAAAATTGTAGCGTCCTTGGTTCCCATAGAAACGGCCGCCATCTTGGATTTTGAATCCATTTTCAAAATCTATCTCCTCCCTTAGTTATGAATAAAATCACTCAAAACTTATGAATTTTTGAAGATACTATACATCATGAATGTACAAAAACAGCATTTTTATTACAAAAGAAAATAATTTCTCAAAAAGTTTACAATATATTTTTTTTAAAACGACGTCATTCTATTAACATTGACAAGAGGAACCTGTGTGCCAAATATAATACAAATCATTCGGTAAATGGTGGAAAAACTACATTTCGAGAAAAATGCAAGAAAAAAATAAACAGAAAATAACACAAAATAAACGCTTCAGACTGGTTTCCTTGGTGCAGCAGTCCCCTTACTCTTTCGACAGTCTCTAGCATTGTTACTTATGTAAACAGGATTATAAATCTCTGTTGTGAAAACAGACGTCGAAACGACCAGTTTTTTTTGTTTTTTTCCTATGCTTGTGCGCGTGTTTACATACACACTGACGCGCAACGCCTCTTATATCACACAGTGACGGGAGACGCGCAGATCGTCGTCGGCAAACTAGGTCAAATATCGTGTGCTGCCACATTGGGCGATTAACCGCCAATGTACGGGTTTTTACTGCCATTTTCCCAGTCAGCGTTAAGGTAATTTACGTCACAATTTTGACTGTTTTTATCTACCCTTGCCTACAAAATATTTCGTAAAACACAAATTATACGTCATATGGACATTTTTCTGCCATGAACTTGTAGATAAATGATCGTTCTACCCGAATATGCAAAGAACAGAAAATTAACCTTTTGGTCCAAAACTCGCCAGTCCAGGTGCCGCCCGCCTCGCCCCCCCCCCCCTCCCACCTTAAAAACTTCCCATTTTAAAGACATTTCTTACGTAGTTGTGAAAGTTAAAGAATATACAGTTCACAACAAACTAAGTTGAGTTACAACAAATAGCAAAATAAAACATATCGTTATATTTATACAGACAGTTGGACTGATTATAACTTGAGGAGTCACAGAGACTATGAGTATAATCTATAAAGTGAGTTTGTCTGGAAGGTCCACACTCCTCGAAGACTTCCTTAACTTGGGGCAGTCTGGCGAACCAGATGTTTCGAATCCTAGTTGGTGATGTTTGATGATTTTGTCCTTCACAAGCGTACCATCAATAGCTGTTGATGTGACAGGAATGATATCTTGAGAAATGGGTTCAAGTGGACGAGACCCGTTTGGTTCTTCAAAGCGTCTATCGCCAACACTAGCTTCACAAATTCTTTCTCTAAGTTAATCTTGGTGTCTTCTCATCACACCTTGGTCAGTCCTGTTTTCTGTTCGATTACCCCCTTAACTCATTTGTCAACATAAGCACATAAGTTGAATAATTTCTAACAAATACGTTATCTTCTACACCAATCTTACAATCTAGGCATCAATGTCAGACCACCAGACCCATGATCAAGCCAATGCCTTCATCCTTCCTACATCGATGTGATGTGTGTGTCGTGAATCAAGTTAAGCACTTTGCTGCACAGTAATTTGGGAATTATCATACGGGTGCCTCATAGTAGGCTACCCTTATCTACACTAAGCTCACTTCTACGACAAGCAAAGGGATGTAGTGAAGCACGCGATTATTCAGGCCAACCATTCAATGTATGTGGAAGCACAGAATTCAAAATGGAGTTGGCTTTTGATCCATTGGTAGAGCTTCCCATGGATTCCCAGTTCCATCAATTTGATGAAGAGACCCTTTCTCCACACATGATCATATGTTTGTTGTAGATCAACAAATACGGCTAGTGTGTTGTTCTTCTCTTGGAAGCCGTCATGGATGCACTGAGTTAATCTGAACAGCTGGTTTTCTGTGCAGCTGTTTGCTCTAAATATAACTTGTTTCGTACCGATACTGGTAGTGGTTTCAAAGTACCAATAGAGGCGATGGTTTATCATTCTTTCAGCCAGTTTTCCAATACAGGATGTTAGTGATATTGGTCTGTAGCTCTTGGGTTCATTAGCTGGTTTGTTCTTCTTGAGGATTGGAGTTAAATGGGCGTTCCTCCAGACTTTAGGTATCTCACTTCTTTGCCATGTCATGTTGATCAGTTTTAACAACACATGTTTTCTTTTATGGCTTAGTTTGCAGATCATCTCATTATGTACTTTATCTGGTCCTGGAGATTTACTAGGTCTCAGCTTCTTCAGGGCGTGGTTAAATTCCATGAAATTGAAATCTTCCTCAAATATTGTCAGGCTGACAGCTGGAACTATTTCCTTTGTTTTCCGCTGTTGCAAGCGCTCTTTATCTTCATCTTGGGGTTTTTCTGCTCTGTTTACTGAGGCAAAGTAACGGCTGAAATGTCTGGCCTTCTTTTGGTCTGTGTTGATGTTATCATCTGTGGCATGATAATGCCTCAAGTGATAACAATTAAAGGATTAATGATTCTTTCAAAGTCAGATAAATTCTTTCAGCCCACCTTCACATATACCTGTGTGTATATATACAATATTCAGCATCCCACTTGCTTTGTCCCATGTTAATACTATTATCAGGAGAAAAAAAAAATATTTCAATGAAAGAATAAGCATTAAAATACTTCACATTCATCGTCTTGATGGGCCTGAGATAGAACCAAGTGGGCTATTGACATAGCAAGTCATAAGTGGCCCAGCTATGTCTCAGCAGTTTTCAATGTACCCAGGCCACATTACATTAGTATGTGAAACTGGCAATCAATTCAATCAACGAGTATGATATTTGTTGTAAAATAGTGAGGAGTACGTGGTCATACATGAACAATTTTTTTTTTGCTTTATTGGGTGAGGCTAAAATTTCATTTGACAGCCACAAAGAGATGTTGTTTTTTTTATCCATTGGAATAAACCAAAAAATTATTGTTGAATGAAAAAGTGCTCTTTTATCTGATGTGTTATTTAAAAGGTTGTGAGAAATCTATTGGCACCCAACTACTTCAAAGGACACAAGGAAAGCACAAAACAAACAAGATTTTGCCTACCAGAATCGGGACAGTAGATCTTAATTTTCTTTTCAATTTGATCGACATTCACTCCGATAGACTCAGAAGTTTGTCACTTAAATCCCCTGGTCAGAGCATTTTGCTGCCACTGATTTAGAGCAATCAACAGCATTCCACATCACACTGAAAAGGTATACAAACATTATGATATTACTTTCAACAGCACTGCCACTGAGGTTTACTAATAACAAAGTTGTTAGTTGTTTTTTTTTAAAGATGAGTTAAATTTGCAATGTGTGTGTAATGTGTGTCTTTCGCTCTGTGATATATTTTTTTTATTCTACAAGTGATAGAAGTGTTTTTGATATCTGGAATTCTATACCCAATTCTCTAAGAACATTTTTTACATTTGTTTTTAAACAATGATTTGAGTCATAAACCTGATATTTTAAACAGTGATTTGAGTCATGGTCTGATTTTAACAATCCACAACGTGGCTGTTGAGGTAGCAAACAAATAAAGAATGGTGGATTGAAACTGTCATCAGCCATGGGTCACCACGCTGAACCTGCCCACCTCGTCTCCCCACCACATTAACTACAATTAAAGTCCAATCTGTTACAACCTGTGGCTGCCATATTATGATAGACAACAACTACAACTACATCAACAATGACAACAACAACAACTACAACAATGACAACAACTCAACTACATCAACAATGACAACAACTACAACTACATCAATAATGACAACAACTACAACTACATCAACAATGACAACAACTACAACTACATCAATAATGACAACAACTACAACTACATCAATAATGACAACAACTACAAACTACATCAATAATGACAACAACTACAACTACATCAACAATGACAAACAACTACAACTACATCAACAATGACAACAACTACAACTACATCAATAATGACAACTACAACTCAACAATGACAACAACTACAACTACATCAACAATGACAACAACTACAACTACAAACAATACATCAACAATGACAAAACAAACTACATCAACAATGACAACGACTACAACTACATCAACAATGACAACACCTACAACTACATCAATAATAACAACATCAACAATGACAACAACTACATCAACAATGACAACAACTGACAACAACTGATAACAACTACATACAACAATGAACAACTACAACTACATCAACAATAACATCAACTACATCATGTAACAAAACTAAACTACATCAATAATAACAACAACTACATCAAACAATGACAACAACTACAACTACATCAACAATAACAACAACTACAACTACATCAACAATGACAACAACTACAACTACATCAACAATGACAACAACTACAACTACATCAACAATGACAACAACTAAGAACAACTACATCAACAATGATCAACAACTAAAATAAGAATGGAGTACATATTATCGACAACAACTACAACTACATCAACAATGACAACTACACTACAAACAATGACAACAACTACAACAATGACAACAACTACAACTACATCAACAATGACAACAACTACAACTAAAACAATGACAACAACTACAGAATCTTATTATCGCTCAGTCATGCCATAATAAAACAACAGAACTGGACCTCGTGACACGGCTGCTTATAACGCTGTAAACGTTGTATTTTAGTTAAACTCAGGTTGTCCTTGCAAGGCGAGAACCTTTAATAAATCATCACTGTCAAATTGAGGTCATGTGCTAACTGTTTTAACTTTTAGAGATTTCAAACGTTTAAATTTTTAACCTTTGATTAGTTACCAGATATTAATTAGAAAATTTCCTCTAATCGATTTCAAAACTTTTTGTGATTTAAAATTATGTTTAGGAATCTTAAAATATCAACACTTCGACTATTTCCAAAACGAACTTGTATTACTTTGTATCTATTCGACATCTTTATCTGTTGCACACCAGTACCTTTTGTCACTCCTCCAACTATATCACAGTCTCAGACGGAGGGAGAGGGAGAGGGAGAGAGGAGGGAGAGAGAGAGAGAAGAGAGAGAAGAGAGAGAGAGAGAGAGAGAGAGAGAGAGAGAGAGAGAGAAAGGAGAGAGAGAGAGAGAGAGAGAGAGAGAGAGAGAGAGAGAGAGGGAGAGAGGAAGGGAGACGCAGAGAGGAGAGGAAGGAGAGAGAGAGAGAGAGAGAGAGAGAGAGAGAGAGAGAGAGAGAGAGAGAGAGAGAGAGAGAGAGAGAGAGAGAGAGAGAGAGAGAGAGAGAGAGAGAGAGAGAGAGAGAGAGAGAGAGAGAGAGAGAGAGAGAGAGAGAGAGAGAGAGAGAGAGGAGAGAGAGAGAGAGAGAGAGAGAGAGAGAGAGAGAGAGAGAGAGAGAGAGAGAGAGAGAGAGAGAGAGAGAGAGAGAGAGAGAGAGAGAGAGAGAGAGAGAGAGAGAGAGAGAGAGAGAGAGAGAGAGAGAGAGAGGGAGTGAGAGAGAGGAGAGAGAGAGAGAGAGAGAGAGAGAGAGAGAGAGAGAGAGAGAGAGAGAGAGAGAGAGAGAGAGAGAGAGAGAGAGAGAGAGAGAGAGAGAGGGAGGGAGGGAGAGAGAGAGGAGAGAGAGAGAGAGAGAGAGAGAGAGAGGGAGAGAGAGAGAGAGAGAGAGAGAGAGAGAGAGAGAGAGAGAGAGAGAGAGAGAGAGAGAGAGAGAGAGAAGAGAGAGAGGAGAGAGAGAGAGAGAGAGAGAGAGAGAGAGAGAGAGAGAGAGAGAGAGAGAGAGAGAGAGAGAGAGAGAGAGAGAGAGAGAGAGAGAGAGAGAGAGAGAGAGAGGAGAGAGAGAGAGAGGAGAGAGAGAGGAGAGGGAGAGAGAGAGAGAGAGAGCAGAGAAGGAGAGAGAGAGAGAGAGAGAGAGAGAGAGAGAGAGAGAGAGAGAGAGAGAGAGAGAGAGAGAGAGAGAGAGACAGACAGACAGACAGACAGACAGACAGACAGACAGACAGACAGACAGACAGACAGACAGACAGAGACAGAGACACAGAGACACAGAGACACAGAGAGACAAAGACAAAAGGGAGAAAAAGAGTACTACAATTTCATAAGCAACAGTTTGCTTTTTCAGTTTTCAATTGTTATTCATGTCGGGAAATTTTTGTGTACAAATCTTTGGGCATAATTATAAATCTTTTGGTTTTAATCATGTACAGTCATATTTAGATAATCGCAAACACTCCCATTCCGAGTGCTTTGTCCGAAGTATCGAGACATCCAGAGTATCGAATCGTCGGTCAAAGGGGTACATTTTGAATCTGCAAAAGGCCTTTGAACTAACACTACCGTACTCTGAAAACAACCCATATTTCTCAAGACCCTAGTTTCGAAATGTTTATTGTTTTTTATCGTAAATTAAAAAGTAACGGTTTGGAATTCCAATTTTACATCATAAACTGATAATTTGTATTGAATCCAGTCATTTAATTGAATTTCACTCTAAAATGTAAGAAAAATGATTTGGAGGGAAATATGTGTTTTTCTGGAGTACAAAAAGAAATAGTTCTATTTGGATAATCAGAAAGTGACCTTCTGTATAATATCAACAGGCTGAATAAGAAGTAAATAAAAGAGAAATGAAAGTAAATGACGAAACAATAGGGAAACGAAAACACAAAATCTTAAAATGGGCAGAGAGAAGCTAGAATAAGTTCAAAGCCACATTTACCTAGGGAGTAAATATTAACTCAGATGGAAAAGTAAAGGAAATGAGCCAGAGAACCTATCAGGCAATGACAATATTAAAGTCCTGAAGTCAGTACAGCGGTGTCCGCCTAAGAACCCGGTCCTCGGGAGACAAAAACAACGGGTTCTTAGGCAAACCTCTCTAACGTAAACTCCGACATGTCTTGTATTTTTACTTCATTATTCATATCCTTTGTTTTTGCTTTTCCCCTTGACCATAAGATTTTGACTAGAACCCAATAGATAATCAGTTTAAGCAGTTTCTGTTAGTTAATGTCATCAAGAGAATTGCCTCGTGTATGCATTATGATTATCTGAAGCTGTGCTTGAAATGAGGTTTTGAAAAATATGTAGTCTTTGTGGGTAGATAGATCGAGCTTTCAGCGAGCTGAGCAAATGAGTGAAAGTTTGTGACTATGACTAAACAATGTAGCAATTTGTACAATCACTTCTGTATATGCTGAAAACACTATGTGATTTGTGATTCATTTTTCAGCCAATGAAAAAAAGGAAGAAAGTTGATCACAAATGCAAGACTGCCTGAGAAAACTCACAACAATAAGAGGACTGTCCCTACCCTGCCTGTCACCTGTTTTTGATGTTGCAATGCCGGAGAGTGTTATCATTATTATTATTATTATTATTATTATTATTATTATTTTTATTATTATTATTATTATTATTATTATTATTATTATTATTATTATTATTGTCATCATCATCATCACCATCATCATCATCATCATCATCATCATCATCATCATCATAGTAGTAGTAGTAGTAGTAGTAGTAGTAGTAGTAGTAGTAGTAGTAGTAGTAGTAGTAGTAGTAGTAGTAGTAGAAGTAGTAGTAGTAGAAATAGTAGTAGTAGTAGTAGTAGTAGTAGTAGTAGAAGTAGTAGTAGTAGTAGTAGTAGTAGTAGTAGTAGTAGTAGTAGTAGTAGTAGTAGTAGTAGTAGTAGTAGTAGTAGTAGTAGTAGTAGTAGTATTGTTATTATTATAAAGTAGAAACATATTATCCTAATATGTTTTTCTAAATTCAAACAAAGAAATCTTTTTTCCAAAGTGAAAATCAGTAGACAGAAAATAATGAAGATGAAAATGTTACCTGCAAGCTATGTAAAAATCTCCTGCAGAAATGAGCTCAGATACCTGATGGTAATTTTCAAAGCATGAAGTGATGACTTGACAGTCTCCATCTGTTTTAAAAGAAATCAGCGACAGTATGAGTAACAAACCTTTCACCTAATAGAAATTCGATTTGAAATTGTATAATGTGTTTTAGGTATCATTTTTCCTTTCCTTATTTAAAAACGAAGTGGCTATTCGTACTTATGGTACTCTCGTCATGCGCGAGACTCGTCTAGACTTTCGACCTGCGACTCCTACTACCACATTAGTTACCGTCTAAATGCCCGCCCATGTGCTTATCACCTAAGAAGTAAAGAACTTAATGGTTTCCAATAAGTCTCACAATCAATTTTACGTAAAACTGAGGACTCTTCTAAAACAAACGACATGGTTATGAATATTAATCCTTGTCTGTCCATTGATCACCCCCAATTTTTTTTTCAGACTGTTTTTGACTAAATGCCCATTTCACTCAAATGCCCGATTTCACTGCTTCCCAAGCACATGGCATTTAGGTAGTAACTACAGTACTAGTATTAGCCACTGCATGGCGGAATGAGAATGTCAAGACTAAGATCAATGACAAGAAGGATGTATGGAAAAAATACTTGCAAACAAAGAGGGCAGAGGGTAGGATAGATTACGTGAGTAAAAGAAGTATCGCCAAAGAGGAAGTTAGGAAAGCAAAACAGGAAGAGTTTGGACAACGACTGCAAGAAAGCTATCAAGGAAATCAAAAACTGTTCTGGGAAACAAAAAAGCATGAGCAAGACCAAAGAATACCTAATATGACAAATTAAGAATGCCAAAGGAGAAGTAATGAAATAATGTAAACGTGAAGTATTTTCAACAATTACAATATCCCTCAGGAACATATGAAACAAGGGGTACAGATAAATGGGTAAGAGTAAGAGTAACAAGTAACCCACATGAGACAAGTGGAGATGTAAAAGTCTCAATGATCAATGAAAAAACTCCAAACAGCTATAAGAAAAGGGAAATAAGGAAAGACCCTAGGAGCAGATCAAGTGTACCTAGAAATGATTAAAAACCAAGGAGAGAGGCAGACAAACTACTACAGGCAATATGTCAACAAGCATGGAAGTCCAAACAGGTGCCTGCCGATGGGAAAAATGGAAAGGTAGTACCAATACGACAAATAAAGAACGCCAAAGGAGAAATAATGAAAGGAGACAGCGAAATCATGGAAACGTAGAGAAATTATTTTTTTTAAATTACAAAATCCCTCCAGAACATATCAAACAAGGAGTACATATCAATAAGTAAGTAACAAGTAATCCAGAGGAGAAAACTGAAGGTGAAGATATCTTAATGGAAGAACTCCAAACAACTATAAGAAAAGTGAAATTAGAAAAGGCCGCAGGAGCAGATCAAGTTTATCCAGAAATGATTAAAAACCAAGGGAGAGAGGCAGACAAACTATTTCATGCAATATGTCAACAAACAGGTGCCAGACGAATGGAAGAAGGGAACAGTAGTACCAACACACAAAAAAAAGATCAACTATAGAATGCTCAAACTATAGAATGATATCATTACTTAGCGGACCAGGAAAAGCGTATGCAAGAATTTTTAAAATGAGACTAAGGAAAAGAGTAAAGGATCAGATTGAAGAACACCAGAGTGGATTTAGACCAGGAAGAAGTGTACAAGAAGACCACATGTTTACAATTAGACAAATAATAGAAACATTCCTTGAGAGAAACATTGACTTGCACCTGTGTTTTATTGGCTTAGAAAAGGCATTTGACACTGTGAGGAGGAACGAACTATGGCATTCCTTAATAGAATATAACGTAGAGCAAAATTTAATGGAAGCCATTAAAAGTATTTGCAATACTAGTAACTAGGGAAGCTAAAACACAAAATCTTAAACTGGGCAGGGAGAATTTAGAACAAGTTCAAAGCTACAATTACCTTAGGGTAATGCTTAACTCAGAGGGTAAACTAAGAGAAGAAATCAGCCAGAAAATCCAAAAGGCAAGTGCAATATATAACTATCTAGGAAACGCATTTGTAGGTAAACAAGAATTGTCAACAAAAAAAAAACAAAATGGCAATTTACAACTCTGTTTATTGTCTTAATCTCCTCTATTGCAGAGAAACCTGGACCTTAGACAGTAGGAAATACAGTAGAGTACAGGCAGCCGAAATGAAATATCTAAGAAGAGTAGTATGGAAAACTAAAAGAGACAAAATCAGACACACAACAATAAGATCAAACCAAAGCAGATACCATAAACACTAAGATAGAAATGAATCAACTGAGATGGTTTGGGCATGTTAACAGAATGGATGACAATAGAATACCTAAATCAGTATATAGTGCTAAAACACAAGATAAAAGACCAAAAGGGAGACCTCGGAGAAAGTGGGAAGAAGATATAAAAGAGGTATTAACTCAAAGAAATTTAACTTTCACGGAGGGAAACAGCAAATGTCAGGACAGGGCAGCCTGGAGAAAGATCATTACGGGCATCTAAACCCATACACCGGAAAGTAGAATGGGAGCTGATAAAGAAAGAAAGAATATATCTTCCGTTTTTTTGTTTCTTTTAGGAAATATTCATAATATGATACAAAGAATCATCAAGATAAAAAAGAACCAAGCAATGTATTAGATAAGTAGATTTATGTCAAAACTCAACATAAAGTAACTTCAGAACAACTGAATCGATTAAAACAACCTAACACCATCTTTTACCGCCCGTAAGTACCAATAGGCACCGTGTCCATAAGTACAAATACACTTAGCCTTAAAAATGAAAATTTACAAAACGTTTAATTCATTTTGTACTCTGAAACAAATACATGGAAAACTAGAAGATTCATGATTATCTTCTCTAAGGAATTCATTTACAGTCTATGGTTGTCTTCAATGGCTGTGTGGTGGTAGAGGAATCAATCCTTGGTGGACTTGTTGAACTGCTGCTCCTTAAGAAAGGAGTTCTTGAAACTGAAAATTAAGAAAAATGGCACATTAACTAATTGTCTTTATATATTCAATTGATAATCAAACAACTAGATCTAAAGGTTTGCTCCCTCTGCATTTTACACTACAGATTCCTATTTGTAGTAAAGGATATTCCTCCTCTTCTATTTTTACTTCTTCATTCTCTTCTTCTTCGTTTGCATATTATTTTTTATAAGGGATGGGAATGAGATAGAAATTACTTGAAAAGTTCAGTTTTTTCCTCTTTTTCTCTATTACTTCAAATTAAATTTGTATGAATATGCAATGTCAGTTCTAATATATAGGGTAGTTGTTAAACTACCATAACATCCCTTGATATTCAGATACATAAGTAAGAACTTCATAAGTGGCAAGAGATATTAACGCCCATTAATATAAACATATTATCGATCTCTTGTCAATTATGAAGTTTTTACTTCAGAACAACTTGCTACTTGTAAGATATGGATAAGAAATATGAATGAAATGATATTGTTTACAATTTTATGTAAAGAGTTATATATATATTCCCTTTTTTTAAAACCATCAAAAAGCATAAAACCTTTAGAAGGGCTTACGGAAATAATTAAGCTCTATCAATGATCAGATAATTTGTGGACGGTTTAGAATACAAAAAATATATATTTAAAATTGATAGAGCTTAATTTATTGAATTTCATATAATATATTAGATATTTTTTAAAATAGAGAACAAAACCTTATGAAAGTCAAAATACTGTACAAAATAACAATAAAAAAAACATGGTATAAAATTGAGCTATTGTATTTTGCCTTTCTTTATGATCATTATGTTTAAAGTTTATGCAAACAAGAACCTTACATCCTTCAGATCAAACAATGCACATGTCATCTGCCCTTATCTATAATTATGTTTTTGAAGAAGGCAGGTTTATCAAGAAAATGTCCACATGGATTCCGTTTCTTCATTTGTTTTCAATATTCTTTCCTAAACAGATGAAAACAAAGAAAGGTTCACTTTGGTATTGAAGAATAATTTAAAGCAACTGACCTCTGGCAGTGGTAAATGAAGGACAAAAAGTATTTAGTTCATCCTTCATTGCCCTGTTATATGATTGAAGGGACTGCAATACTTCACTTTTCTTCAGGTCTCGATTTGAACAATCCAATGTTGCCGATTTCATGCACCGATATGCACTGAACAATAAACTGAAATGAAATGATTTATTCAAATTACATTTGCATGATTCAAAACTACTCAAGAGACTTTGGGACTGACAATAATTTCTACAACATACAGGATAACCAGTGATTTTATTGTCTCCCGTCTCAATTTGCTTTCAACGTTAACATGGTGTTTTACTACTGCGTTACGGATTGTGAACAAACCGTTATGGGAAACACTCGTCAAAAGTCCAACATTACCTGCATACTGATTGATATCCTGTGTATGTGACTTGACCAATCCGGTTGAAACCATGCAGGCATCTGGTAATGTCCTCACAATTGGCATCTGGTTTAATATATTTAATTTTCTTATATTAATAATCTTAAAACAATAACTTGAGCAATAAAACAATGTTACAGGATGATTTTGTTTAAGCCTTTGCTGTTTTTGTCAGGGCATTGAAAAGCACATACAGTGGATGCTGCATAGGCGAAAACACAAAGGATCCCGAAAATAAGTATCCTTAAAATATGTTACTTATGGGAAGGAACTTACTTCTCTTGTGTGCACACAAAAGATACTTATTTCCGGTCTATTTTATTCTTGTCAGCAGAGTGTGTTGTTAGTCAGTCGAAAATGGATTCGTCGTCTGATGAAGAGTTTTTGCTACTTGATAGCGTGCTTCCTAGACTAAACAGAGAAGACATGGAATCCATGCCACCAATAGAGAGAGGCAAACTTTGGTGGATATCATCACCTCTTTATTCGTTTGAAAGACAATCACCCCGATAGATATTTCCAATATACACGAATGACAAAGGAAACATTCACACGTAATTACAACACATATTTTTCTTTCTTTTTTTTTGTTCGTTTGAAGATGGTTGCGGGATGGGGGGATGGTTGTTATTCGGATGTTTTGTCCCGGGTATTTTGCTTTATTTTATTTTATTTTATTTTTATATTCTTTTAATGTTTTCTTGTTTTTGTTTTCATGTTTGTAGTGGTGTTTTGTTTTGAAATAATGAATTCAATAAAACAAGGAGAAAAAAAGAAAACAAGAAAAGCTATGATGAATGGAATCACAACAGACCGCAGGGGCAACCCCAAAATGACCATTATTATATTTCATCTCTATCTTAAGTTCATTTAATAATCAACATTTCTACAAGTATAAATATCATTATAATCATCTCTTATACCAATAAAAAGAAAAAAAAAAGGAAAGAAGAACAAATATTAGGGCAGTGGTTGTGGTGATAGAGGACGATAGTAATACTAATAAAGTAAAAGTGGTGTAAATACTAAAATGATAGTAGTGATAGCGTTAGCAAACAGTCATTGCATTAATTAAATTATGCAGCATGTGTTGGGGTTGGGGGGAGGGGAGAGAGGTGAGAGAAAGTTTAATAAGAACCATTCGGATTACGAATGATTATCTTTTAGATATCTAATTTGTATTGCAAAAAAAAACAAAAACAAAAACAAACAAAAACAAAAAACAAATTATGGGATATATTGGAACCAAATACAATTTTGTGACAATACATGAAAACACAACATGTGTGCCATTTTGAAAGCACGAGCACTCTAAACTGTCGTGAGGTAAGGTGCCAGCCCAGCTTCCGGAACCTACAATATGTAGATGACACTTGATACCGGCACTCTAAACTATTCAGAGATAGTGCACAGAAATCGTTGTTTCAGTACAGATCCGTATTCAACTATATATCCCACTAAGGAGAGAGGGAAAAAACAAAACAACAAACAAAAAACAACAACAAACAAAAAAACAAAGAGAAAGAGAGAAGAAGAGTAATAGAGAGAGAGAGAGAGAGAGAGAGAGAGAGAGAGAGAGAGAGAGAGAGAGAGAGAGAGAGAGAGAGAGAGAGAGAGAGAGAGAGAGGGAGAGAGAGAGAGCGAGAGAGAGGAAAGAGGAAGCTATAGGTAGATAGATAGGCAGAGTGAGAAAAACAAAGATATATAATAGAATTTGATTGAAATGGGACTAGATAACAAATCTGCAATGGTCAAATAACCGTTTATCTGCTGACGTTTGATATACGCCTACCAATCTGAGCGAGGAAAAAAAGAAAAAAAGAAAGAAAAAAAGGAAGCATTCCACAAATGGTTTCTTTTAAAAACATTGGCAATAATCAAATCAACATCCATTGTTGTAGATTTTGTGTCCATCTAAATTTGAAACCTCACTACACACGTGTTTGATAGGAAGATTCAATTTTCACTATCAAACACGTGGATGTAGTGTAAAGTGCTTGCCGGTGAAGAAGTGATTGCCTGTGATGAGAGAGAGAAGGCTGATGTGAAGTAGCACTTGTCCGTGATATAATGCTTGCCTTTTGAAGTAGTGCTTGTCTGTGAAGCAATCTGTATATCTGAAAATGTGATGTCACATCAAAGAGAGCAGTATGTATAAAAACCTAGAGGAGAATATTGTTTCTCTAAAAAATGAAGATAAATATTATTTTCTAAATTATAGAGAAATAACGAATTCTGCTCCTATTCACCTTGTGTCTGCTTTTATAATTGGATGATGCTGAGTTCAACAGTGTTATTAGATTTTTTCTACGATCAACAGCCGCTCTGCTATGGTCATTTGGAAATGTCCCTTGTCCATCCCAGACATTACGCGACCACCCACGGCCCTTGTGACGAGACGCGAGGATCCTAATCGACGGTGGTGTCGGTGAGTTTCGGTGGCAATAAGTATTGTCCCTCAATCTGGAAACGGGACCTGTATAAATCTGTCGGTACGAAATTTGGCCTGGACCAGTACGGATCGGTATCCACTGTCTTGCAATAAGGATCTTCTATGTGTGCGTTGTTGGGTTTGATAAATTGAGGAATTATCATACATAGTTGTCCTCATTCATAGAGAGACTTATCATCCAACAGACAGACAGACAGGCAGATCCTAGAGAAGAACCATATCACGTTGTGCGTTCTTTCAGACATAAAACGATGAACAAGAGACAGAGGATGCCACCAGTTTAGATACAGAGAGAAGAGAGAGAGGGAGAGAAAAACAAGGACATCGTATAAGTGACATGTGACAGTTAATATACTCTCAGGAGCCAACAACCATCTGTCAGAAACCAGACAGACAACAGACAGACAGAATCGGATTGTCTGTTTCTTCTGGTCAACAACCTCCCTGCAGTCTGATCTAACTGTACCGGTCAGATTCAACATATTGCATTCGTCCATCTCTCACTGGCTTGTGTCTCTTTTATAATGATCTAATATTATGTTACGTGGCTCTCTTCGAATTCTCTCTTGCAATTCTCTCTCTAGTCTACTGTGTTACAATCAAAATGTCTGTTTGCAAACGAAAGACCAGATCTCAATCTAAATTACTTTTACCAAGTCTGTCTGTCTAATAAGTCATAACACATCTTAAAGTCTGTTGATTTCGAAATTAGAAGCTGAAATTAAGGTGTGTTTCTAGCGCAATCTATGGAAAGATCGATGCTCTTCCAAATGAAATAGTAAAATATAAGGCCAGTCCCACGGACCGTATGGCATTAATTACACTTCCCAATCATTTGACTTTGGTGACGATTATTATTATAAACGAAATTCTGACCACCAGTACAGCTGACCATTTTCAAACGATTGTACTGATCTACTCCATCAATGAATTATCCATCTTTTTGAACTGAGTTAGATTTTCACATCCAAACGAAAGACATTATAGGACTTTCATTGACGAAATGCGACGACGCGATGTTTACCACAGCCAATCTCGAATAAGTGAAACGAGCTATACGCCCTGAGTTTTATCAAAGACTCATAGCGTCAAAAGTTTACGTATCAGTCAGGTGTTTTAATTGAAATACTCTAGAAATGATTACATGTCTCAACCATTACTAAAAGTTCAATTCTTGTCAGAGGTTTTCTATTTCTTTTAACTCATTCGTTGACAGGAGAACATGAGTGAAATTAATATAAATAGATCTGTTTAGACAAGAGAGACAAGTCATCCAGGATTTGGGATTATCTTTTATTTTATATCTAAATAAATCTAGTCAAATGAAATATGTTTAGAAGAAACAGAATGTCAAAAGTGAAACAACACTTTAATATGAAAAATAGTCACTTCAGAAGAGCTACCACCGCTGTTCCAGCTTGATTTTGTTTTTAAAGTGGTACTGTTGGTAGTCCATCACACCTAAACACACCACAAATCACATTAAGATAGACACACAGAGAAACAGAGAGAGAGAGAGAGAGAGAGAGAGAGAGAGAGAGAGAGAGAGAGAGAGAGAGAGAGAGAGAGAGAGACAGACAGACAGAGAGAGACAGACAGACAGAGACAAGAAAAATGTTCCAAAGAGAGAGAGAGGAGAGGAGAGAGAGAGAGAGAGAGAGAGAGAGAGAGAGAGAGAGAGAGAGAGAGAGAGAGAGAGAGAGAGAGAGAGAGAGAGAGAGAGAGAGAGAGAGAGAGTCAGCTTTGTATTGGATTTTTATGTTATGGATACAGTCAATGGATCAAACCCACATCTTAATGATCAAATGCGGGTCCTAGAGTGAAACTTTTCCTGACAAGTTAACTTATGTGTAAATGCAATGGTCATGATCTACTGAGTTAAAATATGTCCTTGTTTTTTTTTCCTGGGGCTTCCGGTTGCCATGGAAACGGCGGCCACCTTGGCTTATTCATTTTTCAACAAATTTCTTTCAAACTTGGCACACACCTTGTTTGATACAATATCTAAATTTGATCAGATCGGATTTTGTTTTATTAGCAAGTTATAATTTTATCAATTATTTATTTTTGAAAATATACAAAAGTATTGTACACAAAAATTCAATTTTTCCAAAACTATAATACGTATAAAAAAAGCATCTGACCGTTTCTTTGTTTTCCACCGCTCATCATCCATGCCAAATTTTATGAAAATGCGGTGAGCAATAAAAAAAGTAGTTAGGAAATAATGAACAAAGAAGGACAATTTGGGAAAATCGTATTTTTCTCTTATTTTCTGTTATTTGAATACATTTTTTTCCCATAAACCTAATCATAAAACCTTGAGAGGCTCTCAACTACTTCTTATTGACACTGTTTCAAGTGCACCAGCACCTTTTAACTCATTTTGAGATGGTGCCTTTTGATAACAGGTGTGTAGAATATGTTCCGTATGTTCCGGATGATCTAAGGTAATATTCATAACAGATCCCCAAATAGGTTTGATTTGGGTAGCGTTTATCGCGACGATCAAAATGAGTACTTTAGATAATATTTCTAGCTTTTAATGTATAATAGCTGTGTTGAAAGATAGGCCTGTATCATTTCTAAAACAAAATGAACTGCTCTATGCACTAGTGTGATAGACTAAATTTGTCCCATTTTCAGCAAAAATGGCATTACCAGAACCCGCCCGACCCCCCCCCCATCCCTCCCCTTAAACAAGCAAGTAGCCACAGGACCAGCTGATCAAAACGAAGATGGCATTCATCAGTGATGTCATTCACACTCACAGTCGATCTTCGTTGGACAGTAGATAGATAAGACACATAATCAAGAAGGCATGGTGGGTCATTACATCTCCTCTCGTATCCACTCTTGCAATTGACGGATGAGGTGGGCAATAAAAGACTATGACAGTGCATAACTTTCTAAGAGCCGCCCTGTGTCAACACCGTATTGATAAGTGGACGAGCAAAGTCTGGCTCGGCGCCTGCTTTCACATCTTCTTAATAGATTTCTGGTGTGCCTGGCTTATGGTCTTCGTGAACTGGCACTTGCGACATCGTGTACACATTATGGAATGTATAACACGTGTAGCATTAATGCAGGTGTAATAATTGATATTTTGCTAGCACGGGAATCAAATTGAGATAAAAAGTGAGTGTTGGAATGAATGACTAATGGGGGGGGGATATGGTAATGATAACCAATGCAAGACCAGCCAAAATTGTCCCGATTATCCTGTTTAGAGAGGTAAAATTTATAGAAACAATTCCGTTTCCTTGGAACTTCTTCCTGATTGGCCGGGTTTCCCAATTAAAGAGGTTCCCGATTAGTGAGGTTCCACAGTAATGGTAGTTGTGAAAGTCACAGGTGTACCCTTTCAACTCAGGTTTACTGGAATATTCGTGAAATGTTTACCTTAAATCGGTTTTTTCCTCTTTTTTTTTGCTCCAATGCACGTGGTCGATTTCATGATGCGGCCAACGATATAATAATATCAAATTTGATTAAATAAGATTTCCATGCCTTCATTTAATCTCATTTGTTAAGTTTTAATAACTAAATCACGTTTACTTACAAAAATATTTTGGTTACCACAGAGCGAAGTCCTTATAGGAACAAAAAAACTCAGTTCACATCCATTTTCTCACGTGAGGTTGTTAAAAACGCACCAACCAAAACAGGTCACCAACATCTCATTACCCCAGACATCCAGACAGAGTGTTGAAACTACTTAAATATATTATAAACCTCACAAAGCGACGGGTCCTGATAAAATACCTGGGAAACTATTGAAAGAGCTAGCAAATGAAATATCACTAATACCACACCATTCAAAAATCTCTTCAAAAACATTCAAAACATCGCTATATCAAGGCACCGGGTGACCCCCCACCCCCAAAAAAAAAAAAACAAAAAAAAAACAACAAAAAACAACAAAAAAAAACAAACCAAAAAACAAAACAAAAACGAGGAAAACATCAATAACTTCGATAGTTTGCATTTAATATGCACCCCTTGAGCCAACTGGAAAGCAGTACGTAGATCTGTACTTGTGTCCGTTTCGAGTTGTCGTTTATATAATTTAGATCTAAATAGGATGATGTGGTCTTATTGGTTCAAGGTTAAAAAGGGGAGCACTGTCATTGTACTATCTGAAAGATACATTCATGTTCTTGAAAAGTTTTGGATTAAAGAAAAGGTCCTAGAAGACTGGATAGAAGGTCACTAATTAAAGCTTCAAAAGAAAGGTAACTCTCGGCAATTGCAACAACTACCGCAGAATAGAGTTGTCAATTCCATGACAAATTCTCAATAGAATTTTCCTAGAAAGGATAAATAACGCAGAGGCTGAAAAGCTAAGAGATGAGCAAGCTGGATTCAGAAAGAACAGGTAATGTATGGACCAAGTCACTACTTTAAGAGTTACATTTGAACAATCCCTTGAATGAAATTCCCACTTATAATCAATTTTGTTGACTTTGAGAAGGCCTTTGACAGTGTTGACAGACAAATCATTTTGAAACCGATGCGTCATAATGGCATTCCACAGAAATATGTGAACCTTGTCGAAGCATTATGGAATGTATGAAGGAACAACATGCAAGGTGCTCCCTAGTTGATATTAGTCTGGGCTTTCAAGTAAAAACAGATCTTCGCCAGGGTTGTGACCTCTCACCCTTTCCTTTTCATCATAGCAATCGACTGGATCATGAAATAGACTACAAACGGTACGAGGAATGGCCTCCAATGGGCTTGTATGGCACCAGCTAAATTATCTAGATTTTACAGATGATCTGGCCTTTCTCTCCCATTCGCAACAATAGATGCAAAACAAAATTGAAGAGTTAATTGAGCCTCTACATTAATGAAGGAAAGACTAATATAATTAAAATTAACTCATCATCAGATAAATCTATCAACAACCAGGACACCGACTTGAGGAGGTAGACTCTTTTACTTATTTAGGCAGTATTGTTGATAAACAAGGAGGAACTGATGCAGATGTTAAGAGAACATTGGAAGAGCAAGAACAATATTCTCCCAATTGAAAAATGTATGGAAAGCAAGAAAATCAAGATTGGCACAAAGATAAGACTTTTCAAGTCAAATATCACAGTCATGTCTGTTCTTCTATATGAAGCAGAGACTTGGAAGACAACCTTTAGGACAATGAAGAAGCTTCAATTTTGTCAATGGATGTCTTCAAAGGATCTTGGGAATAAAACGGCAAGACAGAGTTAGAAATGAAGAACTATTGGCAAGAACTGGAATCGAAACTATTGAAAATACTTTAGGGAGATGACAATGGAGATGGATTGGACACATACTTTGCGAAAGCCTGCTTCAAAGTTGTAACAAGACAAGCATTACAATAGAATCCACAGGGAAGGCGACACCAGTGTAGGCCACGGGGAGACTTGGAGAATGAGTATAGAATAGGACCAGAAGAGACTGGATGTCAGTTGGAATGAGCTAAGAAAGATCTCTCAGAGAAGGAAAGATGGAAATCTCTTGTCTGTGGCGTATACCCTGGTAGGGATGAAAGACTTTGATGATGAAGAAAAAGAAGAAAGTTGACATCGGAAATCAATGGTTTCAGCAATATGTCAGGCCATACACGCACAGGGCGATTTTTTAGTTTAAAGAGATGCATTATTTTAAGCTTCATAATTGAATTCAGCACGACGAAATTAGGTGAAAAAATTGAGAAAGACTATTTAAAGTTTTGTTGCCATGAAAACAGCTGCCATTTTGAATTTCTGGTGCAAAACTAGGTCCATTTTGGCAATTTTCAAAAACTAATTAGTCCTACACTTTTTATTTTAGAGGTTTATAATTTTGCACATATAAACTTCAAACCAATGCCCTGAATCTCTCGAATTTTTTTTCATATCTTGTAGTTGTTTTTTTACAAATAAAAAAAAATTGAGGCTTAAAGGAAACTAATTCCTCTCAAATTTCCAACAAAAATTATGAATTTTCCAGGAAGTACAGCAGATATTATAGTCTGTAATGAAACAAAGCAGCTGTTGCCAAATTTCAAGCAAATCCGTTGAAAATTGTAGGACAACTTAGCAAAAAAAACAGTAATCAAAGTCAATTATGAGAAAATCATATTTAAAACTCCTTTTTTTCCCGTTATTTGAATGCTTTCTTGCATACACAACTAGAGCTGAGTAGTATAATGCTTTCAAACGCACAAAACCGTGGTAGGCTCTCAACTAATACTTATCGACTCTGTTTCAACTGCCCTGGCTCCTTTATACTCATTTTGGACAACATCTTTCGATAACATGTCACATATTTTCCTGATGATCTAAGGCACTATGGAATGAATTTTGTGATATGTAAATTTTACTAATAGATTACACTATGCTGATTAAAATCAGTACTAACTTGCTATACTTTGGTCAAAATGATGTCTTTAAATTTGGGCCGTTATCGTATCTAAAACAGTTCGTACAAATTCAAAGAATCGATACTGAGCCTATTTCAGGGTATGAAAGGGTAAAGGGAATGAACGGCTGCATGCAATAATACACTAAACTAGATTTGTTCGATTTTGTGGCAAAAATGGTCTTCTCAGGAAGTATTGGAATACGCATGTGAAGTTTGGGATCCTACCTACAACGGCCAATAACATCCCTACACTTGAAATTGTTCAAAGAAAAGCAGTATGTTTTGTCATCGGAGATTATCGCACTACCAGCATTGCATCAAACGTAATGGACAAGCTAAAATGGCCAATGTTAGAAGAACAAAGAACGAAAACGAAACGTATCATGCTATTCAAAACTACTAGCGGACCAATAGATGCACCAACTAATCTATTGATAGCCGTGACAACAGCATCCAAAACAAGAGGCCACAAATTGCGGTACCGCAAACCACATTCGAGGTTAATAATCATCAACAGTTTTTCTTCCCGTTTGCCATCCGATTGTGGAATGACCTGCCGCCAATGATGACCATACAACACGACCTCATCTCATTAAAGGACAGTTTGAAGACGGCTGTTTTTAAATTAACTACTTGTGTTACTGTTTTCAGACGTGCTGGATTACTAAATTAATTGTTAATGTTATGTAATAATTGCAAGAAGACAAAATCACAACAACCGATCAAAGGGAAAAGAAGCCAACAAACCAATAGATGATTTTACACAATAGTTGTCCAGTTCTTCTATCATTCTTAAATAGCGCAGTTTCAATGAGTTCAAAGTGTAAACCTCCATTTCAAGTCTTTCACATTCTCGTATCGCTGACAAAGCGCATCGACGAACATTAGGTAAAACACTGAAAATAAAGGAGAAAATATTATTCTTACATCAACGTCATCAGAATATGTAATAATATTCTCCAGTCGGTTTTCCCTCTAAATAAGTTATCAATAACAAACATTAAATAATTCATCTACAACATATATTAAAAAATTTATCAATTACAAACAATCATGTTGAAATAGCAAGAATTGAAGATAACAGAGAAGTCTCATTGAAAAACTCACTGAGAAATAGAGAAATTGGTTATAACTATTAATGCATAAAGTTAAATCATTTATAACTTCAATTCATCATAAAACTTCAACGATTCAACTAAATCAAAGGAAGGAAAATGTCTCATTACGTGCAAGCTGATGCATATCCATTTTTCCACACGATCGCTTGTACACTTCTGTAGCCGTCTAAGCAGTTTTTTACGTCAGCACAACTTTTGTCTGTTTCAAGTTATTGTAGAAATGTTATTAAATGTGAGGGTATAATAAGGTACACAAGTAAATGTATTGATTCTACTCAGTCAGTGGTGATCCTTCACATAAAAAAATATGTAGTGATGTAATGTAATGAAACTAAGACTTTTTCACAAGAAATGCAATTGTCTAGCCGAGCAAATTGGGGCAATTCCTATTCGTAATGATTTATCCTTGTGTCGCAATTCAGCCTTTATCCACCTTTCATATAAATAGGCCCAGTGCTAAGGCTGTCGGAGTTGGGATCATGGGTTCCTGGGTTCGAATCCTGGCAAAGCTAAATCTGTTATTGTGCTCCATGCAAAAGACATTTAACATGCATTTTCCCCACTCAATCCAGGTGCACATGGGTACCAGCATTAGCTTTCTTTTATCTTTTTATCTTTTTATCTTTTATCTTTTTATCTTTTTATCTTCATCAATTCCCATTCTACCTTCCAATGTATGGGTTTAGATGCTAGAAATGATATTTCTCCAGGCTCCCTGTCCTGACATTTTCTGTTCCCTTATGTGAGGGTTAAATTTTTGCTTTAATGCCTCTGTCATATGTTCTTCCCACTTTCTCTGAGGTCTGCATTTTGGTTTTTTACCTTGGGTTTTCGCACAGCACGTGGCGTCAGTGGCCAAGTGGATACGATTTGGAATCATGAGGTTTTGAGTTCGAATCTTAGCAATGCTTGTTCCAACAATGTGTTTGATCCATTGAAAATAATTGGCACAGCTGGGTTGTTGGCGTAGCCAGATGATTGTCATTTGATAAGGTCTGATAATGCACGTATCAGCTTTTGTGAAAAACGGTCACTGGCATATATCGCTTTTTGTGATGAAACTTGAATCTCTTTGCTTTAGTTAACTGAAGCACGAAGTTCATTGATTTTGATCGGATATTAGCAAGCAATCGACCTTATCACACTAATATTGTGCACCAAAAGATGAGCAGCGAATGATCAGGTTCTCATTGTGGTCATTCAATTGCTGGATTTTAAAAACACATTTTTCATTCCGTCCATTATATATTTTAAAGGCTTCCGTTATTATCTAAGTTTTGTCTGGAGAAACACCTGTTATTGGCATGGAACGACACAAGTGATTTAATTTGTTTTTCAAATTTAAAACAAAAAATTTATGCCTTTCTAAGTATATGAAGCAGTTTATATATACACCAAGCATGCCTCTAGACAATGGTAATTATGATTACTCTTTTACCACATTATTCTTTTTTTCAACGATGAACTACATAATAGGTTACCGGGTGCAGGGTGATATCAAGTACCGGTACAGTATTCGATATTTAGGTTAGGTGGCCTTTTCATTGCACATGTAACGACCGGAAACGAAGGAATGAGTAAAAATATTAATAAAAAGTTTCATGGATTGCAGGCAAAAATTTTTCCAATCATTTAAAATACTGATTAAACCCAAGAATTTATTCGCTAAGAACCTAAAGCAGGCTATTTGAAATCTGCATGTGCAATATGGAGGTTGTGGGTGCAGTGGTTCCTGAGTTTGGAGCGGTCAAAATTTAAGATGTACAGTTTTATATGTAGCGATAATAACATGTGTTTAATTTGAATCAATATGTTATTGTAACTTTGCATGATAACACTAAGGAAGAGAGAGAGAGAGAGAGAGAGAGAGAGAGAGAGAGAGAGAGAGAGAGAGAGAGAGAGAGAGAGAGAGAGAGAGAGAGAGAGAGAGAGAGAGAGAGAGAGAGAGAGAGAGAGAGAGAGAGAGAGAGAGAGAGAGAGAGAGAGAGAGAGAGAGAGAGAGAGAGAGAGAGAGAGAGAGAGAGAGAGAGAGAGAGAGAGAGAGAGAGAGAGAGAGAGAGAGAGAGAGAAGAGAGAGAGAAAGAGAGAGAGAGAGAGAGAGAGAGAGAGAGAGAGAGAGAGAGAGAGAGAGAGAGAGAGAAAGAGAGAGAGAGATGGAGGGAGAGAGAGAGAGAGAGAGAGAGAGAAAGAGAGAGAGAGAGAGAGAGAGAGAGAGAGAGAGAGAGAGAGAGAGAGAGAGAGAGAGAGAGAGAGAGAGAGAGAGAGAGAGAGAGAGAGAGAGAGAGAGAGAGAGAGAGAGAGGGAGAGAGAGAGAGAGAGAGAGAGAGAGAGAGAGAGAGAGAGAGAGAGAGAGAGAGAGAGAGAGAGAGAGAGAGAGAGAGAGAGAGAGAGAGAGAGAGAGAGAGAGAGAGAGAGAGAGAGAGAGAGAGAGAGAGAGAGAGAGAGAGAGAGAGAGAGAGAGAGAGAGAGAGAGAGAGAGAGAGAGAGAGAGAGAGAGAGAGAGAGAGAGAGAGAGAGAGAGAGAGAGAGAGAGAGACAGAGAGAGAGAGAGAGAGAGACAGAGAGAGAGAGAGAGAGACAGAGAGATATAATAATTCATGATTAAGATTTTTCTTGGTTTTCTTTCAAGTTTGCCTCCGTAAATAGCCGACTAGATCAAAACACTATCCATTCATTCAATTGAAAGTGAACGTAATCTCGAATTTGGAAAATACTTGTAGTTAAATCGAAATGTACTGCAATGGACTAAGTAGCTGTCACCACTTATCAGTTGGTCGGCTGACCATAATCTTACTGATATAAGTACTATACCGTCTTTCATTTGCAATCGAGCATCTGCGCAAGCTCACCTTCTTCAAGACGAAAGGCCATAACTGATGGTGGCTGGCAGATACAGTCCCTCCTTGAAATTCAGCTTGTGGTGAAGCCGTCTCATTTGCAAATGAAACACGTATAGGCCAAAACCTAATCTTACGATCTTTCGTTTGAAAAAGGTCACCAAATGGAGCAAGTATCTTCCAGACGAAAGACAAGATATCGCACCTTATTTTTGATTTTCTGCAGGTTATGATTTTCTGTTGGGATCAATCCCTTAGCTTTCGGTCAGCCATGACCCGCCTCCCTAGTCCCGTACAGGTGTTAGTACCTGCACACAGAGTAAAAACCTGCACCAGACTAGCATTCTGTCGAGAAAGTGATTACTATCACCTGTTCTGCTTCACGCTACAGAGAATGTGGGCTGAAATGGCCTTGAAGGAACTTCAAAGCTACTAAAGAAACAGGAAAGAATGCATCGAATAAACGTTTTCCTCCTGAAGGGTGGGCTTCAGTTTTGAAATCTTAGATTAACATCTATGTTTTACAAGCTTTTCACCCCCAAAGAGTAGAAAATTTACTCAATACCTAACTAATTAAAATATTCACATACGAAGAAATGCATTGCAATAATACAAGTTTGACCTTTCTGGGCTTTTTTTGAAAATTTGATTTGATTTACGCACATCCACAATTAAGGTGATCTCTGGGTTTTGGTAGGATTTAAAATTTTGCCCGGACTGCTCTGCAAACAGTTAATCGATCTTTAAAGTGCACAGCGTATTGTGATCTGCACTTGGGACCTCCTTTTTTTTATCGCCCATCTCTGATGGGACTTGGTGATCCACCTACCTTTTTTATGTGAAAACTCAAGAAAATACTTCAACCATTGAACCCACGACCTTTGGATTGAGACACCGACATCTTGCCTCTGGACTACCGAGTTTCCCACATTAATGCACAAAATAACAAATATTTATATATCATAAACATTCACTTTGTTTATTTGATAAATTGTTTCTCTTTTCTGTTTTTTCTTACGATCAAATCTTCTTCATAATCATCATTATCATCAATGCCTCTCACCCTGGCAGGATATAGGCCATGTACAAGCAAATTCCACCTTCCTCTGACCTGGGTATTCCTTCCAAGCTTGCTGCATGTGAGCCCCATCTCTCATATGTCTCTGTCAGCGCATCTTTTCCATGTCTACCGTGGCCTTCGCCTGCCTCGCGTTCCTTGTGGGTACAATTGCAATGCCCGTCTGGTGATGTTGCTACTTGGTGTATGCGATAGTATCGCAAGGTCATCTGCAAAATCCAAATCATCCAGTTCTTGCCATGGCGCCCATTAAAGCCCGTTTTGTCCGCCTTTGCTAACTTCCTTCATGATCCAATCAATCGCCAGGATGAAAAGAAAGGCCGAGAGAAATAATCCTTGTCGTACTCCTGTTTGTACCTGGAAAGGTTGTGAGAGTTCTTCTTCATGCAACACTTGGCAGTTTGTTCCGTCGTAGGTAGCCTTCACAAGTTTGACAAGTTTCTCAAGTATTCCGTACTGCCTCATGAGTTTCCACAGAGTTACATCCACGCTGTCGAATGCTTTTTTGGAGTCGATGAAGTAGACTAAAAGGGGTGAATTCCATTCCAGCGACTGCTCGACAATGGCGCATAGGGTAGCTCTCTGGTTCACACATGATGGATTCTTTAGAAATCCTACTTGATTGCTTCGAAGCTTAGCATCTGCTGCTTGTTTCATTCTCTCCAAGATAATTCTATTAAAAACCTTACCTAGTATGACAAGAATGACATGCCTTTGTAGTTGTTACAGTTGCTCAGATCTACCTTCTTTGGCAGCTTGATCAGGTGTCCTTCTTTCCATTCTCTGGTTATTTTGTTTTCCTTCCAAATAGGACATGCAGAATGTCCATTGTTGTTTCTATGTCTGCTTTAAGGGCTTTTCGTGGTATGTGGTCTGGCCCTGCAGCCTTGTGTTTCTTGAGCACTTTATCGTTGTCGTTATTTCCTTTTTTTTGGGTAGTTCCACACTTATTGCAAGATCCTTTCTAGTTGGAAAGATTTCAGGTTGATTGTTTGAGGGTTCTCTGTTCAGATGCTGGTTGAAATGCTCACGCCATCGATTTAATTATCCTGCTAGGTGGACGATAGTATTTCCCTCGTTATCCTTTACTGGAAGGGTTGGCTTGCTAAACTTACATGCGAGAATCTGGGTCGTTTGGTAAACACTGCCTTCAAGATCAAGAACAAATATTCTGGCCCCAAAAGAAAAGGTTTTGAAGTCTTAATAGCAAAGGTAATCTTGGAATGACATTGAGAAACGATTTGTTTTAAAACTGTGATTGATCAATGTTAGACCCTGGATTATCTTTGCTATAAAGAATTCAAACGCGGAAAATACGGAACATATTCTGCGCACCTATTATTAAAAGGCACTATCTCAAAATGAGTAAAAAGGTGTTGGCGCATTTGATACAGCGTCAATAAGAAGTAGTTGAGAGCCTCTCAAGGTTTTATGATGTTTCAAGTATTATCCTACTCTTTTCTTAGGTTTATGGGAGAAAAATGTATTCAAATAATAGAAAATATGAGAAAAATATGATTTTCTCAAAATATCCTTTTTTTGGTCATTATTTCCTATCTACGTTTTTTTATTTCTCAACGTATCTTCATGAAATTTGGTTTAGATGATCAGTAGGGGAAAACATGATCACATGATTTTTTTTTACTATGTATTATATACTATGGGAAAATTGAATGTTTTGTACATATTTTTGTATATTTTGGGTTGTTCTCATATGTTATTTTGAAAAATTCGAAAAAGCAAATCTTACATATGAAATAAAAATCCGATCTGATCAGATGTAGATATTGTATCAAATAAGGTATGTGACAAGTTTGACAGAAATTTGTTGAAAAATGAAAAAACCTATCGATATTGAATTTGGTGAAATTTGGGAGCAAAATCCAAGATGGTCGCCATTTCCATGGCAACCAGAAGCATTCGGGGGGAAAACAACATATTTCAACTCAGTACACCATGCCCATTACACCTATACATAAGTTAAATTGATAGGAACTAACGGGAAAATGTTTACTCCAGACGCCACTAAAGAAGAAAACGATATGTTCGAAAACGATTTACAAATAGCTGCAGAGAATCTTATACTCAAACAGGAACTAACAGTTTTAGGAGATTTAAACGTTAGAGTAGGCAACAATAAAGAAACATCTGGAGGAGTAATAGTTAAAGAAGGAGAAACAACAACTTTTCCACATAGAGAGAGACTAATAGATTTTTGCTTAAAGAATAACATGAAAATAGCCAACACTTTTTTTTCCTCATAAAGATATACACAAATATGTGTAAATGAAGACAGATGTGAAAAGTCAATGATAGACTACATATAGTTAGCAGTTATTTATGCAAGAATAGAATAAACAGAGGAGCTGAAATATTTAGTGATCATCACCTAGCGATTGCCAAAATGAGATTATTGACTGAAGAAAACAAACAGAAAAGGAAAGAGAAGAAAGCTATCAAACTCAAAATAGTAAAGAGGAAATACGAAATTGAATATGAAGGCCTAATAGGTAGAAATAAACTCAAAATAGAAGAACTAAATAAAACAATGGTAAAACAGATCTACCAATCCAGGATACAAAGATTAATCAGTTAAAGTCAGATGGATCTGAAGGATAGCACAATAGAAGAAATGTGGCAAATGCATAAAAAAAACACTCCTCGGGTGTACTGAAGAGGTCTATGGTAGGAAACAAATTAAGGGGGGGGGTCATGAGGAAGGCATTTTTACCACAAATCGGACAAATCTCGTTAATTGCACTACTGCATGGAGTAGTTCACTCCCTTCTCATTAATACCACAACAAGGGCTCAGTATTGGTTTTTTCATCTTATACGATGTGTTTAGAAACGACACCGGCCTAACCTTCAACAATTCGGTTGCACCATAAAAGCCGGATATTTTGTCTAAAGTATAACAGGTTGGTACTCATTTTAATCACCACAAAGTACTCTTGAGGAATTATTGTCAATATCAGCTAAATCGGCCAAATGGCAACCATTTGATGAAAAATATTAAAATGTTTTTCAGGTAATTTAGACATGGCGAATACAATGATAGTTGTTAAAATTATCTACATCAAATAATTTAAAAAAACACATGTTCAGGACCCGTCTCTCCCCCCCCCCCCTGCGCGCTCAGTCTGGCATAAGGATAGCAAGACTAAGATAAAAGAAAATGATGCCTGAAAGAAATACATGCAAACAAAGAGGCCAGAGGATATGATAGATTACGTGAGTAAAAGAACTATCGCCAAAGAGGAAGTTAGGAAAGCAAAATACGAACAGTGGGAAGAGTTTGGACAAATACTTCAAGAAAGCTATCAAGGAAATCAAAGCTGTTCTGGGGAGCAATGAAGAGCATGAGAAAGACCAATACGATAATTTAAGAACGCCAAGGGAGAAATAATGAAAGAAGACAGCGAAATCATAGAAACGTGGAGAAAGTATTTTCAACAATTGCATAATCCCTCCAGAACATATCAAACAAGGAGTACAAATCAATTAGTAAGAGCTATAAGAAAGTATTCAAGAACACCAGGGTGGATTTACACAAAGAAGATGTGTATAAGACCACATATTTACAATTAGACAAACAATAAAAAAAAAATTCTTGAGAGAAACATTGATTTGCACCTGTGTTTTATTGACTTAGGATCTTAGAAAAAGCATTTGACATTTTGAAGAGAGATGACAGTCCTTAAAAGAACACAATGTAGAGTAAAATTGAATAGAAGCCATTACATGTTTTTACAATAAATCAACATGTGCAGCGAGAGTAGCTGGAAATGTATCTGAAGAATTTGATGTAGTTATAGGAGTAGGACAGGGTTGTATCATTAGTCTTCTTTGTTTATCGCATTTATGGATTCAGTCGCAAAGGCATCCTTCAAAATGAAGAAAATGAATGTTGGTATGTGGAAGCTCAAACCAGTAAATGTAGCAATGCTTTCATTTGTTGTTGATTTAGTTCTGTTTGGGAAATTAGAAAGGGAACTTCAGTCGATTATCAACATGATGAATAATAAATTAAATAAGAGGAATGAGAGTAAATGCAAAGAAAACTAAAACAATGCTAGTCACAAGGGTAGCTAATACATACAATCTTAAATTGGGCACGGAGAATTTAGAACAAGTTGAAAGCTACAATTACCGTGAAGTAATGATTAACTGAGGAAGGAAAACTAAGAGAAGAAATTAGCCAGAGAAATCAAAAGGCAATGACATTATATAACCATCTATAAAAGACATTTATACGTAAGCAAGAATTGTCGATGAAAACAAAATGGCAGTATACAACACAGTGTATAGTCCTACTCTCCTCTTTGGCAGTGATACCTGCACTTTAGACAATAGAGAATACACTAGAGTACAAGCAGATGAAATGAAACATCTAAGAAAATTAGGGAAAACTAGAAGAGACAAAGTCAGAAACACAGCAATGAGAGATCAAACCAAAGCAATGGCATAAAAACTAAGATAGAAATAAATCAATTGAAATGGTTTGGGCATGTTAACAGAATGAATCACAATGGAATATCTAAATCAGTATACAGTGCTACAGCTCAAGGTAAAAGACCAAAGGTTAGACCTCGAAGAAAGTGGGAAGAAGATATAAAAGAGGCATTAAAGCAAAGAAAATTGAACTTTCACGTAAGGAAACAGAAAATGTCAGGACAGGGCAGCTTGTAGAAAGATCATTTCGGGCATCTAAACCCACACACCGGAAGGTAAAATGGGAGCTAATAAAAAAAGAAAGAAAGAAAGAAAGAAAATCAGTAAATAAGAAGTAGCACAACCATTGACTGGTATCGACACAACAAAAGCCACAGGCCCTGACAACATCTCAAACCAGGCCTTTAAAGAATGTGCCAACGATATCGCTCCCGCACTTGCCCTTATATTTTAAAGCTTTATAGACACTGGACTACTCCCAGAGGCTTGCTTAAAAGCAGACATATCCTGTATTTTCCAAAAGGGTAACAAGCATCAAGCAGAAAACTAAACCCATTCCTCTCATGTCTGTCATATCAAAAATACTGTGAGCATGTTGTATACAAAAACATCATAGAACACATTGAGAGTAGCAACAAGCTAACAAATCTTAATCACGGATACAGGTCTGAATACCCATGTGAGACACAACTACTCATCAAACACATGATTTACTCCAAGCACAAAATTCGGGTATTCAAGTTGATGTGGGAATATTTAACTTTTCCAAACCTTTTGATACAGTTCCGTACAATAAATTCCTGTACAAATTGCACAATAGTCCGAAGATCCCTTAAAACATGGCTGACAAATTTTGTAACAAAGTGAAAAATGAGAGTAGTACTAGAAGGAACATCATCAGAAAAGGCACCTGTATCATCAGATGCCCCACAAGGCACAGTCCTAGGCCCTTTTCTGTTCTTGTATTTGTTTGCACTGAGTTACATTGATACAGTCTCACATTCTACGTGAAAGTATTATATATATAGGATCGTGCATTGAGGTAATGTAGCGACGCAAAAGTGTTACCACGGCCAATCTCGTGAGGTCTAATCGGGAAAACCTGAAACGAGCTAAACGCCCCTGTAGTTTTGCATTTTGATCCATATTCATAAAACGTAATTTCGTATATTTGTAAAATCTGTTTTCAATTCTCAAATTCTCTAAAAAATTATTAAATATCTAAACCTTACTAAAGTTCAAATTTATTCTTTTTTTCATGTCCTTTTTTTCCAATTCGTTCGGTGGACAGAAGAACATTTTCATCTAGAACCTGATGAAAATAGATCTCGACACAAGGAGATACAACATATTTTTTTACAAGATTGATGTGAAAATCTCAATTATTAATTAGATTCTACAGCAGCATAAGATAGTCAGACTTGCGCAATCTAGATTTCTAAAATTTGAAAGGGTGAAAATGCAACCACGAATAAATAGATCTAGCGTTCTGCTCTCCCGGCTGGCACTGGCAAGAATAAGTCGTGACAGGACAGGCATAGGATGTCGAAGGTGCCATAGCAACTAGTTTCTCAAAAAATGTTGATGTTTATCTAAATAAAACTAGGCATATATGTTGATTCACATTTTTAGATAGATAACATTTAAGTGTTAAAGTCAGCGCATACGTTTTCTGCTGTCACCACACAATAAATAGCACTAGTAAAAACAGCAACGCAAAAGATTTGCCACCAATCTGGGAAATCGTGCCAAGTATCATAGGATAGATTGGCAGTAAGAGATAAACGCCTCGTTAGTGTTGTAAAATTCAGTTTCATTAAAAAAAACGTGCATGAAGACGAATTTTGCATTTCGGCAGCATGCAATTTGGCAGAGACGACTAATATTTTCCCGCATCTGCAACAAGTAAAGATTCACATCTTAAGACTGACGGTGACAAAGCATGTGAAAGAGAACCTATGTAGGCTTCAGTACAATGCCCTTACCATTACGTTTTCGTTTCAATCAATAGTTCAGACCATTATGTATTATACTCGTGTTTAAAAGCAATTTGACAAATTTTTGTTTGTTGGGGTTTTTCTCTGTGTGTGAGATCTGAATCTAGCACGATTTTTATCTAGAACGTTCTCTATGTGTAGATCTAGATAGAAATTAAGCCTTATTACTTCGACAGATTATATGTTTTTGCAACTTTTTATTTCTAGGTTCGCGTTTTGAAAAGCCTAAATATTTCATTACAATCAATTCAAAATAACGAGACATATACCAAATGATAGAAAAATTAATACTGCTACCAACGATGTATATCACTATCACTAGTCATATCAAAAAGTATGCCCTGGCTACCAACGATGTATATCACTATCACTAGTCATATCAAAAAGTATGCCCTGGCTACCAACGATGTATATCACTATCACTAGTCATATCAAAAGTATGCCCTGAAACCAGCTGCCAAGTTACTTTTGAAAACAAAAATATGCCCTGGGAGACCTAAACAAAAGGTAACTGTTATAAATGTGAATAACATTTGAACCTTGAATTCAATTCTAATGAAATGTTTTACTCATATAGAGCATTCAAAGGCATTATAAAACCAATGTTTCAAAATGTAAAAATGACTGG
This sequence comes from Doris montereyensis, assembly GCA_037039925.1. Classification (NCBI taxonomy): domain Eukaryota; kingdom Metazoa; phylum Mollusca; class Gastropoda; order Nudibranchia; family Dorididae; genus Doris; species Doris montereyensis. The sequence continues at coordinate 35,398 of JAXRKP010001733.1, read as the reverse complement.
GTACAGAAATAAAAACATTTCTTATAAGATAACTCATTTTAATTTCTATCGTAAAATTCAATGTACTGCAAAAAGAAAGATCTCCTTGAATTTAAAGAACATACGTCAATACCTAAAGCAAAAGCAAATTTGAGCAATAGGATAGACAAAAACTACTTTTTAAGTGACTAATATTTCATTCAAGAGAGAAACTCCATCCAACTTCCAATTTCCACAATGACATTTCGCTATCTGAGCGTAGTCTAGCGACAGTTTTGCAATCAGGTTTCTGATAATTCTTGTATTTTTCAGATGATATCATTTTTCAAATGCTTTTCATTGAGGGGAACAAGATTACAAAAAACTTGATCTGTCAGATGTCCCCACAGAAAGAAGCTGAAGTAGTTCAGATTGGGACTTTTGGACGGCCATTCAACTGGTGCTGTTCAAGAGATTAATTGGGGCCCTGAACATTTTTTGTGAGGTAGTCCATACGTTTAGATGTGTGATGAGCAAGAAAACTGCCCCTCTTTTATCATAATTAATGAGTGACGTACATTTTATATGTGTAGGTTTTATCCTTTTGTTCACTTGGTCATCTCTACTCCCTATCTTGGTGCGTGCAAAAATTCACTTAGACGCAAAACCCTCATTTTCTTAGAAGAAATGGTGTGAACTCAACATCAAATGTAGGCCCATGAATTTTGGTCATAGAAAATGCCTTTGGATGAACTTTATTTAACCAAAGTTTCATGTCAAAAGCGGCACTGATAAATGAGTGATCGTACTTTGAAACAGTGATTTTTTTTAAAGATACCTTGTATAAGATGTGTGATAAACTGTTATTATTTCTTACTGTTTTCCCTGTTTTTGTCCCGCTCATTTATTTCCATGGTAAAAGAGATGGTAGGAGAATCAGTGGTACTAGTAGTTGTACTGGTTGTTGTCGTGCTGGTAGTGGTGGGGATCCTGGTGGAGGTGGAGGAAACTGAGGTTTGCGAAGATGCTTGAGTACCTGTGGAGTGTCATAATGTTTCATCAAGCTTTTTTCATGAAAAAAAGGTAATGAGTACAGAGGATAAAACACCTTTATGAACAAACCATTCTTTTAACAATCACTTATCCCCGAGGACCCTTGGATTAAGAATGTAAGAAAATTGTTGGGCCATACGTATCCTTTACATCAAAATAGGGTTGATTAGATTTGTAGGTGAGTTAAACTGAAAACTGTTCTATCTCCTGTTCCAGTGCTCATTGCTTACTTTCTTTGAATCCTTTTGTTTTCTTTTGATTCAGGAGTATCAATGCTTTAACATTTTTGTTGTAATTTGTTTTTCCAAAGCGCAGAAAATTCTTGCAAAAGAGTATCTATGGATATCCTTTGACAAGCAATAGTCATGCTAATAAAATCAAATAATCATTAGTCCAGTAATTTTAAAAAAATATTTTTATTATCTATTGAAAAGTTTCCAACCTGCAGGGCGCGTTGTGCAGTATCTTTCCAACTGATTAGCCATTTGCCTGTAACGGGTTCTCACTGAGTTAAGTCGTGTCTCACTCATGCCACGTCTTTGACAATCCATTGCTGCTTCTTCCAAGCATGGATGAAGATCAGGTACAATACTGAAATTAAATAATAGCACTGTACATCGCGTAATTTTCCTCTCTCAGTGGAATTATTTCTCTTCTGTCTTCATTCGTTCATTACTTTCAAACTATATGTTGAGTTAAAACCAAATCAAAGGAAACTTCACATCACAAAGCGATTTACTCTTGTCTTCTCTCATAATCTTGAAAGAAAAATTCACATAATATAATACTAATGGCTATCAGTTAAAGAACAATACTTTACTTGCAAGCTCTCCTATATCCTTTGCCAATCACAAGTTCGCGAAGCCCTGTGAATCCATCGAGACAAGGTGTTATGTGCTCACAATATGGACCTGTTAAAATATAAAAGAGTACGAGTCATTTCATTCCAACTATAAAAGAACAAACCTTGAGGATTAATTTAACCTTTAGAGAATACGGTCTAAACATCCTAATTTTAACTATTTAGGCTGAATACGGTCTAAACATCCCAGACATGGTTCACACTATTTAGGCTGAATACGGTCTAAACATCCCAGACATGGTGTGTCACACTATTTAGGCTGAATACGGCCTAAACATCCCAGAATACAAACATCCCAGACATGTGTGTCACACTATTTAGGCTGAATACGGTCTAAACATCCCAGACATGGTGTGTCACACTATTTAGGCTGAATACGGCCTAAACATCCCAGACATGGTGTGTCACACTATTTAGGCTGAATACGGCCTAAACATCCCAGACATGACCTAAACATCCCAGTGTGTCACACTATTTAGGCTGAATACGGCCTAAACATCCCAGACATGGTGTGCCACACTATTTAGGCTGAATACGGTCTAAACATCCAAATGGTCTCAGACATTTAGGGTGCCTAAACATCCCAGATTTAGGTGTACCAAGCCAATAGTAGGCTATAGCTACATATTCGAGTAAGATTCCAATTTTGTAAACGTATGTTTTTATGTATCAAGGGTTTAAATTTATGAATAACATGTTTTGTGCTTGGATTCCTCGAAAAACTCTCTCTCTTTCCTCTCCCTTCCTCCTTCCTCCTCCCTCCCTCCCTCCTCCTTCCTTCCTCCCTCCCTCTCTCTCTCTCTCTCTCTCTCTCTCTCTCTCTCTCTCTCTCTCTCTCTCTCTTTCTCTCTCTCTCTCTCTCTCTCTCTCTCTCTCTCTCTCTCTCTCTCTCTCTCTCTCTCTCTCTCTCTCTCTCTCTCTCTCTCTCTCTCTCTCTCTCTCTCTCTTACTCATGCACTCTTTTTCTTTTTACTTACTGTTTTTTTCTTGTTTCGTTGTTCTGGGGGCACTGCAGTCTGCGAAAAATCCTGTAATGCTGGCTTCTGCTGTGCTGGTTTCATAAGAGAGCTGAATTGCTGTGATTGCATCTTGTTACGATCAAACAAATATCAAAATAAAAGCTAAAAATATTAAGTCAACAATGATAATGTCAAAGAGTAATGGCAAAAACAAATGAGTTAATTTTACATTGTTTGTTTTTTGCCCAAACTGAGACAAATCTAGTTTATTGTATTCTTAGACACAGCCATGTATTCCCTTCACATTGATACCATAAAAGATTACTTGAATTTTTAAGATATATTTTAGATACGATACAGGCCAAACTTTCAACACATCTGTTGAAGTATAAAAGCCAGTCATATTGTCTAAAGTATGGCAAGTTGGTGTTTATTGTAATCGGCTCAATGTAATCTATCAAAAGATGTACATAGTGTAAAATGTTTTTAATAGTGCCTTAGATAGTCAGGAAAATATGTGACTTATTCCAAGCACCTGTTATCAAAAGGTGCTATCCGACATGATTTTAAAGGAGCCGGGTAGTTGAGACAGGGTCAATAAGAAGTAGTTCAGAGCCTCTCAATGGTTTAATGGTGTTTCAAAGTATTGTCCTACTCTTTTCTAGTTTTTTATTTGTAAAAACATTCAAATAACGGAAAAAATAGTTTCAAATGCGGTTTTCTCAAAATTGTCATTTTTAAACTGTGTTTTGCAAAGTAGTTTTACAATCTTTAACGGATTAATTTCAAACTTATCATACAGCTGCTTTACATCATTATTAAGAGATCTACATATGGGATTTCCGGTGTCTTCTAACTTTTCAGAGAAATTCATTTTGTTGGAGAAACTGGGAGAAATTAGTTTCCATCAAGCCTCAATTTTTGAAAAGTTGTAAAAATGAAAATATACAAAATAAAAAAAAATCGATAAGACAGATTCAGGATATTGGTTTGAAGTTCGAATGTGCAAAATTTATAACCTCTACGTTGAAAACTGTAGGACTACTTAGTTTTCTTTAATTTACAAAAATGACCTAAAGTTTTCACCAAAATGACTACTAAGTTTTTCACCAAAAATGACCTAGGTTTTTCACCAAAAATGACCTAAGGTTTTCACCAAAAGTGACCTAGGTTTTTCACCAAAAATGATCTAAGGTTTTCACCAAAAGTGAAAAATGACCTAAGTTTTTTGATCTAAGGTTTCACCAAAATGACCTCAAAAATTCAAGATTGCTGCCGTTTCCATGGCAACTAAATGTTCAAAGATGACTTTCACAATGTTTTACTTCTAATTTCGCCATGCTGAACTCATTTATAAAGCTCAAAACTGTGTATCTCTTCAAACTAACAAAATTCACTCTCAAGAATTGTCTCTTTTAAATCTCTTGTATTGTATGTCATCCTATGAATAATCTCGGATCTAGGCATGAACATTTACTTCATGAACCTTACATATAAAGACTTTCGTTCTTTCTTTCTCAGCAGGAGACTCATGGAGAACAGGGCCACCTAACCGTCGTACAAGTGCAAACACCTGTGCACTGCCCGGCTTACATATAGACATTGATATTAAATGTATGATAGAAGACATTCCGCCCAAAGTGACGGCTCAATCGTCGATGCGATTTTCTCAACTCTATGTGACGTGCAAACCAGTCGTAGGTTCATTTCCCCATCTCTATGTGTATTTTAAAAGGTGGTTATTGATATCTAGGACTTCATTTTATCAGGAGATAGCTTTGAGTTACTTTTTAGATTCTTCTGTTCCGGTCTCTTTCGTTTTTACTTTGCCAAAGTAAATTCAATATGACAGATGGCTGAGAGACCGTCAAAGCAACCTCATCTGTTTGATGTAACACAGGCTATTATCCTTATGGATGAAATAATAGATGTCAGTGTGGTTGATAATCAGTGACATCTATCAGGAGATGCTCATCTCAATCAGTCAACAAGCAGTCGTGAATCCACTGATTTAGAGGAGACATCAACATCAAGCCAGAGTGTCTGGTTGTACAACTATAATAAATACATCTAGATCAAATCCTACTACTACAAGAACAGATACATCTAGATCAAATCCTACTACTACAAGAACAGATACATCTAGATTGAGAGTCACATTTGGTCACTGTAAATAGTGGTGAGGCAAACACTCGCTTTACGTTTCCACCCAAACGCATTGTCGACATGAATCCCAAAAGATTTCTACTTTTATTTGAATGTTGAAATGTAAAAATATTGACACAAGAAATATTTATCAAGGAAATGTCCACATATTATATACATCAAATGGCAGCTAATTAGATTTACTTCATTATGATAATGAACAACATTTTGAAGGGATATGACGTGAATAAAGCTGAAGGTGAAGGCATTTTTTGTTTCAATTTCTTTTTACTCCAATCACTGTTTAAATTTAAACGAAATCTATTTCCGTTCAATATGATACCAAATATGTTGTGTTGCTCATCTTAATATATTTTTGGTCAGTATTAGACATTCAAGTAAAAATTTCACACCTCCTCAAATAGTTAATTGAAGCCAAACGCTGGCGGAAACCAGACTTTTAAGTCAGGGTAGAAAGAGTTAAAAAAAATGATTAGAAAAGACTGAAATTGAAACGAACCAGGGGGCCTGTAGTGCAGTATCTTTGTAGCCTGGAGCAAAATATTTGTGTAGCGCCTTTGAAGAGATTGTACATTTGCTCTACTCAAAGTCCGCCTTCTGCAGTCCAACAACACTCTTTCGAAGCAACCATTAGCATTAGGCAACACACTGAAAACAAGTAAAAAACCGTAATGCTACACATTTTTCACATAACTATAAATCACAAAAATGTGTATGTCATAATGCAATGAATTACATGCACACAAACGTTTGATATCATTTTACCCACTATCATATCTTTTGGTTGAGAGGCTAACATCTTGCCTCTAGATCACCAAATACCCTTCAAGCAAATATATTATCTACAACGTAAAATTCGTAAATTAATGCACCATATTATCCCTATTAACTGGGCAGTGAACAGGTAAGCACCTATGCGGGGAGTAGATGATCCGCCTTCCACGATCTCCTGCTGCCTTGCAGGCAGGTCTTGGCCGACCAAAGGCTACGGGAGTTAACCCTTACAGAAAACTACCTGCTGTCTTGCAGGCCGGTCATGGTTGAAGAAAGGCTAAGGGAGTTAACCTTGACAGAAAATAACAACTTGCTGCATTGCAGGTTGGTTTTGAATGACTAAAGGCTAAGGGATTTAACCCTGACAGAAAATAATAAGGCCTGGTAGGGGGCTTCAAGGTCGCAGCCCTACCATCTACCTATGGTACAGTGGGCTAATCCCCTGCTTATCCAAAAACAAACTGATTCAGGGAAATAAATATAATACAACTGGTTTGATCTTTCGAAGACGAATTTGGAAATGAATACGGACTGTGATTTTTGGAACATGGAATGAGGGCAATAAATGGAAAAAGAGTTAGAATTAGTGGAAGAAATGGAAAAATTCAATGTAGATATTTTGGCCATTACAGAAACAAAGAAAAAGGACAAGGAATACAAAATGTAGGGCCGAATCATATTTTAATCTTCTCAGGAGTAGATGTCATAGATAGAGCTAGAGCAGGAGTAGGCCTCCTAGTGCATAAAAGGCATGAAAAGCTACTGGAAATTTGAAAATTTATAAGCCCACGGCTATTAGAGGTAAATATTAAACCAAAAGGACAAAAAATTAAATTATTAATAGCTTATGGACTAAACGAAAACGCAACTAAAGAAGAAAAGTTATCTTCGAAAACGATTTACAAATAGCTGCAAAGAATCTTAAACCCAAACAGAAACTAATGCTTTTAGGAGATTTAAACGCTAGAGTAAACATCAATGTAGAAACGTCAGAGCAGTAATATGTAAAGAAGGAGAGACAACAACTTCTCTAACTGGAGAGAGACTAATAGATTTTTGCCTAAAGAATAACATGAAAATAGTCAACATCTTTTTTCCTCATAAAGATATCCACAAATATACAAGAGTAAATGAAGACAGGTGTGAAAAGTCAATGATAGACTACATAATAGTCAGCAGCTCCCTTTTTTACAGTACATTGGATGCAAGAATAAACAGAGGAGCAGAAATATTTAGTGATCATTACTTAGTGATTGCCAAAATGAGATTACGGGCAGTCTCGTGAGGTCTAATCGGGACTATGCGAAATAAGCTAAACGTCCCTGTAGTTTTACATTTTGATTAACATTCACAAAGCGTAATTTAGTACCCCATCACAATGTTACATCTTTTATGATCTTTCAGCCTAAAAGAGATTGACACGTGGCAGAGCGGAATATATAACCTCATGGGATTGGTTACAAACAGTACGATGTGATGCGATTTGGTTTACACGGGCGAGCATGACGTACATGTACTGAACTCAATCTTGTATGGCACACACTTCTTTTCATCACGATACAATAATACTTAACCGCAATAAGAGGAGAGAAACTAAGAATAATATAGGTTCAAGTAGAGTTCATCTCATCCCGTCATTAATTCTGTGAAGCAATCATCGATCTATAAAGATGCGAGGCGCTGAACGCTATGACATCACTGTGTGTGAGTGTGTGACTACAAAAGAAATAGAAGCAAATAAATAAAAAGTCAGAGACATGAGCAATTCACGGATGAAAACGAGATACTGCTATAATACAGTACTTTTTGAATGCCAGCATGTCAAACTAAACAAACACAAACTAACATAATAGGCAGTTGTTAGCAATTAATAAAGACATTAGAAGTAAGTTCAGAAAAGTATTCAATGCACCCTTAATACGCACACCCCTGGCTCCATTTTTCTGATCACACCCTGCGCTTAATAGGGATAATACGGAAGATCTGCTTATAGTGAGAGAAGAAGTAGATTTGAACATCGTGGGTTTTTTTTAAGGGAAAAAGGCATTGACCTTTTACAAGCTTCAGTAGATCCTGGCGATGACCAGATCTCGGATTCCTTCAAAACCACCTAAACATGGAGTGATGTCCCGACACAGCACATCTGAATTTGGAAACAAAATAAAGAGAAAAAATATTGAAACATCGTTAAGGATTATTTTTCTGGAACAATAACATTAATAACAATAAGGGACTGTGTTTTCAGGACGGGTCCTGGGAAAGCTATTTTTGCCCAAAATCGGACAAATTTAGTTGATTGTATTAGTGGATAGAGCAGTTTATTCACTTCATATTGATACCATAAGAGAAGTTCAGTATTTATATATTTTTTTATAAATATGATACAGGTCTATCTCTTAACACAGTTGTTGTACTATAAGAGCCAGAAAATTTGTCTGAAGTATTGCAAGTTGGTACTCATTTTAATTATCACAATGTGTACCCTTTCATAAAGGAATTGCTTGACAAATTGTCTTAAATATTGCCTTAGATGTCCCGGAAAAAAGTGACATATTCCACGCACCTGTTATCACATACACACACTCACACACACACATTTTCTTATATAACACACAAGTAACATAATATGCATGTTTAATAATAATAATAATAATAATAATAAAAATAATAATAATAATAATAATAATAATAATAATAATAATAATAATAATAATAATAATAATAATAATAATTTTAATAACTATAACAATATCAATAATAATAATAATAATAATAATAATAATAATAATAATAATAATAATAATTATAATAATAATAATAATAATAATAATAATAATAATAATAATAATAATAATAATAATAATAATAATAATAATAATAATAATAATAATAATAATAATAATAATAATAATAATAATAATGCACATTTCTATTGTGCACTCATCCCCAGGAATGTAAATGGCGAATGGAGAAAATTCTGAAACTCGCCGTAATGTGAAACTTTGAGACATCGAACACCTCCTGCACTGTATTTAGTTTCACACTTACAATAACAGCACCATGCAATGCCAGCTTTCAATCGTGCCGTAAACACAAACCGCAAGTTGCGTCACTATCGGTGACTACAGACGCGTGCCTAGTGGTAAATATAAATCATGCTTAACTCGTAGTCGGCGAAACTTTCGCCCGTGCCCGTGAAAAGCTACACTAACGCTAGTTACGCACCAATGTTTGTCAATAGGGAAATAATAGAACATAAGAAAATTTTAGTTCTAGATGGAAAATAAAACAATTTCAACGTGACTGCTGGTTTTTCTTTGCTTTCCTTCCTCTCATGGGTCCCTTTCTTTGTTGTAGGAGTAATAGCTATGTCTAGATTAGACTAGATCTAGTTTTTGATAAGTTTTTTTTCTTTCAAAATATGCAGATCGAGTGCCGGTTAGGGACGCCCAACATAAAAGCTATTATTCGACTTGAAAGTAGATCTAGTCATAGACATCATGAGACCCAAATACATGTAGATGCAAAAATTGAAGTAAATTGAAAATTTAAGGTCTAAAGAAAGAAAACAATGATAAAAGAATGAAGAATCAAGTTGGTAGTGAAAATTGCAAAAGAATCAGAAAGACGACAAAGACGGAGAAGATGTAAAGAATTACAAAAGACGACAAAAACGGAGAAGATGTAAAGAATTACAAAAGACGGCAAAGACGGAGAAGATGTAAAGAATTACAAAAGACGGCAAAGACGGAGAAGATGTAAAGGATTACAAAAGACGGCAAAGACGGAGAAGATGTAAAGAATTACAAAAGACGACAAAGACGGAGAAGATGTAAGAATTGAAGAAAAGGCAAAAAGGTAAAGACGGAGAAGATGTAAAGAATTACAAAAGACGGCAAAGACGGAGAAGATGTAAAGAATTACAAAAGACAGCAAAGACGGAGAAGATGTAAAGAATTACAAAAGACGACAAAGACGGAGAAGATGAAGAATTGAAGAAAGGCGGTAAAGACGGAGAGGACGAAAAACTTGAAGAAAGTTAGCAAAGATTTGAGAAGTTGAAAACATTGAAGAAGGTAAGGAAAGATGGAGAAGTTGAAAACATTGGAGAAAAGCGACAGAGACGGAGAAGACGAAAACGTTGAAGAAAGACGGTAAAGCCGAAGAAGATGGACAAAATTGAAGAGAGACAGAGAAGTCAAAAACAATTCAAGACAGATGGAGAAGATAAAAAAATGAAGAAAGACGGAGAAGACAACAAAATTGAAGGACAGAAAAGACGAAAAAATTAAGAAAATCGACAGTGACGGAGAAGACAAAAAAATAGAAGAAAGACGGCAAAGACGTAAGAAGACAACAAAATTGAACAAAGACGGAGAAGACGAAATGATTGAAGAAAGAAGGAAAAGACGAACAAATTTAAGAAAGAGAAAATAAAATTGTAGAAAGACGGAGAAGACAAGAAATTAACGAGAGACGGTAAAGAAGGTGAAGATGAAAAAATTAAAGAAGCAACAGAGACGGAGAAGACAACAAAATTGAAGAAAGACGGGAAAGAAAGGAGAAGAGGAAAAAATTGAAGAAAAACGAAGACGAAAAAATTTAAGAAAAACAGCAAAGACGGAGAAAACGAAAAAAATTATGAAAAATGGCAAAGACGGAGAAAACGAAAAAATTAAGAAAAACGGAGAAGACAAAAAATAATTAAGAAATTCGGCAAAGACAAAGAAATCGAATGTTTTTTAGAAAAACGGAGAAGACAAAAACATTGAAGAAAGACTGAGAAAATGAAAAAATCTAAGAAAGACAGAAGACGAAAACATTTAAGAAAAGCTACAGAGACAGAAAAGACGACAAAATTTAAGAAAGAAGAAAAAGACGAAAGAATTGAAGAACGACGGCAAAGACGGAGAAGTCGAAAGCGTTGAAGAAAGAAGGTAAAGACAAAAACATGGAAGAAAGACCGAGAAGTCGAAAGAATTGAAGACAGACGGTGAAGATGAAACAATTGAAGAAAGATGAGAAGACGAAATTATTGACGAAAGACAGCAAAGACGGAGAGGACGAAAAAATTGAAGAAAGACAGAAAAAGAATTTTGTTAATGGGGAAAAAATAAAAATAAATACTTTCAACACATCTAAACAAGAGGAAATAGGGCATGGAAAAAGGGCTTCATCGTCAACAAGGCTCTTTCGGCGGCATTACATTTTTTTTTCTGGTATGTTCTGTGAACATCTAAACAAGATTTTATAGCCACAAAGACAAAATAGAAAGAAAACGTTTTGGTGAAGCTCTGGCTATACTTTGTCAGGAACATGCTTAACTCACCAACTCAAACAATACAGACAACACAGTGGTAGACATTACTAAGAGAAGAAATAGGCCAGAGAATCCAAAAAGGCAAGTGCAATATATAGCCATCTAGGAAAGGCATTTGTATGTAAACAAGAATTGCCAACAAAAATCAAAATGGCAGCATACAACTCAGTTTATTGTCCTATTCTCCTCTACTGGAGTTAAACTTGGGGAGAAAGTGGGAAGAAGACATAAAAGAGGAATTAACACAAAGAAATTTAACTTTCACGAAGAGAAACAGAAAATGTCAAGACAGGGCAGCCTGGAGAAAGATCATTTCGGGCATCTTAAAGTATAAACCGGAAGGTAGAATGGGAACTGATAACGAAAGAAAGAAAGAAAGATTACTGATCAAAATAATTTTCCATTACATTTAAGAGATCAAGAAATTACCATCAGATTTCATCTTCGAGAGAAATGACCTTTGAGAGAAGAAACTTTTTCATAACTCTTTTTTGATCAAGTAAAAATCAATGCGCATAAATTTTGAATATTAAATGAAAAAGGTGATAATAATATAAGAATACTTAAGGCTGAACGAGGAAATGAAATTCTTAGAATGGTAGAAATTACGCATAACTTCGAAAAAGATATTATTTATAAGTTAGAGCAAAATGAAAATGAATTAAGACGAAGAATTAATGTTGGGTGGAATTATGTCAAAGTTATGATAGAGAAAGAAAGTTATACGATTGTACTTAAAGATACTTTTGAAAAAAACTTTTGATAACAATATTAATTGTAAGAATTGTGAGATTGCATTAGTTGAATTTAATGCATATCCTCTGTTCAATATTGAGGATAAAAATAATGTTATTGAATATGAATTAGATGGTGGGGAATGGCAAATACTTAAAATTAAAGAGGGTGTTATTCTCCTTTATCTTTAGACTTCTAAAAAGAGTCATGTAAATTTAATAATAAAAGGCAATGCAAAAGTAAGATTCACTAATGATAATTCTATAGGAGAGCTATTTGGCTTTGAAAATAAAGAATATGGAGGAGGAGAAGTATTTAATAAATATTTCGCACTTAAAACTCCAACTTTTCGTTTTAATAATCCAATAAATCTTCAATTACGTTACTCATAATAAAACATCTCCTATTCTTTATCCATTCTATCATCAAGATTGTGAAATCAATGAAAAGCCAAATACGCTTATTTATCAGTCAATTAAAGATACATTTAAATACTTTCAAGTTGAGATAAAATATAAGGATAGAAATGATATTAATCTTGATCAATGTTATCTTAAATTCCATATGAGAAAATGACGAAAACAAATTACATCGAGCAAAGATTAGATATTTCTAACAATCAGAAAGAAAAAAAATTAACTTGCCATGAAAAATAAAGAAAGTGTAACAATGAGACTAGATGATGTTGGTAATCATTTAATTGCATTAACTGTAAGTCAAATAGACAAGATTTCTAAAGCTTTTAACAGCGGTAAAAGTGTTAATATTAAACTTAGTAAAATTTAATTACAATATAATAGAAATAATGTAACTGGGGATTTATGCCATTATTAATGGGATTAGCTAGAACTGCATTGCCTGCTGTCGCTAAAAGTTTAGCATTAGGAAGGATGGTGGGACTAGGATCAGCCACTGTTAACAAAATAATGGGATCGTCAATTTATTATAAAAAAGATGGAAGAGTGTATAAAATTAAAAATATGGGCTCAGGCATCTATTTAAATTTAAAATCATCCCTTTCTAAACATGGCGATGGGTTATTTCTTCGAGATAAGGATAAATTGGTTGACAGTACATGTATTATGCATGATTTAGCAAAATAAATACTTTTACTTAATTTAATTTTCTAACTTTAAAAAATGGATAGCAAAAACAATGTTGAGAAAATCTATCCGCTGAGCCTTCTGCTCCACCTATTGAAAATGAATAGATTGATTTAAATAATATTGCTAATTATAGATTAAGTTATATCAAAGATATTAAAATTAATTTACAGAGAAATAGTGAAGAAATGAGAAGTTTATAGAACTAATAATGTGGGAGGCAGGACATTTCAACCGCCCTTCGCAACTTACAATCTTTAGTCTTTACAGTTGTTTCCATCTCCGGTACTGTGGTTGTTGTACTAACACGGGGAGTGGTAGAAGAAGAAACCCAAGAAGGTCTTTTTGATACCTTTTTTAGCTTTGTCAACAAACTCTGCATCTATGGGTTTGATCAAAAGAAATTTAAAGTTTAAGAAGATGGTGAATAAAATATGTTTTTAAAAGCAAAGTTGCTATATCTCAGTTACCATTTCATGTACGTAACTGATGAAAACATAGAAGTTCATGTCAAATGCTTATAATTTCTTTTTAGAAAAAATAACTAAAAGTGTGTTAACTTTACAAGTATAAGAAAGCCTTAAATCTTCTTCTGCAAGTTTAGTTATTTAAGATTATTTTGCAGTCTGAATATCAAATTTTCAATAATATTTTTCCCACTGCAATACATCATTTAAATTACTCTGAAAGAAATATTGTATATTATTTTCCCCACGAATTTGATAATGGCAATAGACCAGGAAGTGATATGGTGCAGAATCGGTTGAGTCGTCTCAGCTTTGTCCTGTAACGTATTCTTATGGCCCGTACAACAGCTTGACTTAATCCACGTTTCTTGCAATTTGATGTTACAGATTTCAAGCAGTCATAAGCGTGTGATAATACACTGAAATGACATAGAATTTGAAAAGTTAACATAGATTCTTCCTCTATCAATAAAGGATACAGTTATGTAAAAACAAAATTATTGAGTTCAAAAAGATTTTGTTTTACTTGCTTCTTTTTTTTTTTCTTTTTCCTTGCTGATTTTACTGATGATTCTTTTAGTGAGTGCGCATTCGCTTGACTCTGTGAGTGCTAATCGTTGCTACCGCTAGGTTGTTCTATGCCAGACACTGACGTATCGGTTGTGGGAATTTCCTCACAATTTTTGTTTCATTAACTAACACTACCAAACAACAATTGTCAGGAAACACCCGCAACCGAGACATCTCCTTAAAATGAATGCAATGCCAATTTTGAATATCTCAGCAGCTACCCACAATTTTTCAGAATGCAGTGTTAATCTCCCCCCCCCCATCCATCTTTTTTCTTAGAAAATCGAACCAAACCTCCCATTGCCCTAACTTCTGACACAATATATACTAATACTGATGCTACCCAGAGTGTGGGATTATCCCCATTACTCTTCTCCCTGTACACTGTAGACTTCAGATCCAAACATGACGACGTCATCATAGACATCTATGCGGACGATACCGGAGAAATCAGACTAATAACCAATGACAATGACAATGAATGTTTTTAATGAAGTAGACGATTTCGTGAGCGGTTGTATATCCTACGTATTTCTGTGGTGTATTTATCATACTGGCATTCAATTATATGTCCTATATTTCTGTGACGTATTTATCATACTGGCATTCAATTACATGTCCTATATTTCTGTGATGTATTTATCATACTGACATTCAATTACATGTCCTATATTTCTGTGATGTATTTATAATACTCGTATTCAATTACATGTCCTATATTTGTGTGATAGTGTTATTGGATAAGGATTAATAATATAGTTTGTTTTGGTACTGGGCACTTCAATAATAACCGATTGCTACGTTTGATATTAATTAAATTCGTATATGCACATTGCCAGGCACCAGCCTTTACCATCACATCGTATGCTGGAGTTGATTTTATGACTATACTATTTTAAAGCTATTTATAAATGTACTTGTGATGATCCTTGCCTTACACTGTATTTGGGGGGGGCACCTGAAGTGACTTTTTTTGCTTTTGAGTTTAGGTTTTTGCTTTTAGTATGTACATGAGAAACTATCAAAATACAGTCATCCTATATCATTGAAAAGTTTGTAGCGTCCTTGGTTGCCATAGAAACGGCTGCCATCTTGGATTTTGATTCAATTTTCAAAATCTATCTCCTCCCTTAGTTATGAATAAAATCACCCAAAACCTGTGCCGATCGTCTTTTCCATTCAATATCTAAAGAGTGACGTCGGTTTTTTGTAATATTTTGGATATTTGTTTTTATG
This sequence comes from Doris montereyensis, assembly GCA_037039925.1. Taxonomy (NCBI): domain Eukaryota; kingdom Metazoa; phylum Mollusca; class Gastropoda; order Nudibranchia; family Dorididae; genus Doris; species Doris montereyensis. The sequence continues at coordinate 20,195 of JAXRKP010001733.1, read as the reverse complement.
AATTTTTGAAAATACTATATATCGTGAATAAAAACGGCGTTTTTATTACAAAAAAAAAATTTCTCAAAAAGTTTACAATATATATATTAAAAAAAACGACGTCACTCTATGAACATTAACAAGAGGAAAATGTGTGAAAAATATAATACAAATCGTTCGGTAAATGGCGGAGGAGATAGAATTTTGGTATGGAAAAACTACATTTCGAGAAAATGCAAGTAAAAAAACCAACAGAAAATAACACAAAACAAACGCTTCAGACGGGTTTCCCTTGTTGTAGCAGTCCCCTTACTCTTTCGACAGTCTCTGGCATTGTTACCTATGTAAATAGAATTATAAATATAGGTTTAGATGTGCACTGTTGTGAAAACAGACGTCGAAATGACCAGTTTTTTTCTCCTCTATATCCTATGCTTGTGCGCGTGTTTACATAGACACTGACGCGCAATGCCTCTTATATCACACAGCGATGGGAGACGCGGATATCGGTGTCGGCAAAACGAGGTTAAATATCGTGTGTTGCCATATTTAGCGATTAACCGTCAATATACGGGTTTTTACTGCCATTTTCTCAGTCAGTGTTAGGATAATTTACGTCAAAATTTTGATTGTTTTTACCTACTCTCGCCTACAAAATAGCTTGCAAAAAAAATTATACGTCATATGGACATTTTTCTGCATGAACTTGTAGATAAATGATCGGTCTACCCGAATATGCAAAGAACAGGAAATCAATCTTTTGGTCTGAAACTCGCTTGTCCAGGTGCCGCACCCCCTAAATGTTTTGCTATTTGGATGATGAACATGTTTAATGATTTTTACTTTTATGAGGATGAGAATGTAATTTCCTTCTTTGGATTGATGCAGTATCATTATTATTATTATTATTATTATTATTATTATTATTATTATTATTATTATTATTATTATTATTATTATTATTATTATTATTATTATTATTATTATTATTATTATTATTATTATTTTATCAATATTATTATTATTATTATTATTATTATTATTATTATTATTACTAGTTAGTAGTAGTAGTAGTAGTAGTAGTAGTAGTAGTATAGTAGTAGTAGTAGTAGTAGTAGTAGTAGTAGTAGTAGTAGTTATTAGTAGTAGTAGTAGTAGTAGTAGTAGTAGCAGTATAATGATACCATTATTTTCATTATTATTATCATTATTATTATTATTATTATTATTATTATTATCATTATTATTATTATTATTATTATTATTATCATTATCATTATTATTATTATTATTATTATTATTACAGCAATCTCCGCTGAATTGCACGTCACCAAAATGCATGGTTCGACATAATGCAGAATTGCTTCATGTCACCAAAGTTTACAACGCTAATTACCCCTCAAAATCAACAACAGCTGGCAACCAAAATACAACGCTTTTTGCAAGTACATCTTCAATTGGTTGCATTTAAAGTCATTTCATGTGAAAAATAAACTTGATAACATCTTTTGCCCTGTCCAAGTAACAAACAAAATCTGCTATGCAGGCACGCGCGAGTGTGTGTTTGTGTATGTGTGTGTCTGTGTGTGTGTGTGTGTAAACACCTAGATCTGCATTAACTATGTGCACACGGGCGCATGATAATGCCAGCCTTGGCTGTCTCGAATCTTGTCATCCTGCCGGTTCCCTCCCCAACTCAGCCGTCGTCATACACACACTTTGATTGCCTCTTTTTTAATCATGGTAAGAATATCTGAGAAAGATCTTGTCTCACTTTTATAACATGCGAGTCAACAAATATAAAATTATTCCTCCAAGGTGCCAAATGTCTCCACCATCCTATCCCCTCCTGTAGACTTGAGTGAGAGAAGAATGAACAATCTATGAGAAGAGGTTAGGCCTATAATTGCATCTTATTCTGAAACCAAGTGACGCCAAGCAAAACCCAAACGATTACAAACAACTAACAAAACAAAACAAAAGATTTTATGTTCAACCACGAACGGCCGTGTAGTAGGTTACGGTCCTCGACTCCTTCAGAATGCTTGGTCTGTTTTGTCCCCTGAGGACCGTGCATTTTGGCGGAGACTACTGTATTATTATTATTATTATTATTATTATTATTATTATTATTATTATTATTATTATTATTATTATTATATTATTATTATTATCATCATCAGCATCATCATCATCATCATCATCATCATCATCGTCATATAATCATTATCATTTATCATTATTATTATTATTATTATTTTTATTTTATTATTATTATTATCATTATTATTATCATTAATATTATCATCATCATCATGATTATCATCATCATCATCATTATTATCATCAACATCATCATATCATCATTATTATTATTATTATCATTATTATTATCATTATTATCATATTATTATTATTATTATTATTATTATTATTATTATTGTTATTATTATTATCAGCGCTTTGCATAGAACAACCAAGTGGAAGCATCAAAAGATTGGCGATTGGCACTCAATGCTTAGCTAAGTCATATGCCTTTGAAATGTATTGCCCTTGCTGGCGATAGAATTAATCTGGCATGGAGCAATAATTAGTTTCGGAACTCAAAGAGTTAAGATTTTGACATTTTCAGGTTTTTGTATTTTCTTCATTTTATTTTTTTTTTGCGTTTATTTCCAAAGAGTAAACACATTACCTGCACGCCTCGTCATATCCTCTGGTAAACACAAGTCCACGAACGCCTTTGAAGCCACCCAGACATATCGAAACATCTTCACATCGTACATCTGTGAAAGATTGTTGAGAAATAAGTACAAGCTAACATCAAACTATAAATGTTACCTAGTTACTTTAAATTAATCAAGCAACTTATTCCATTCTTAACCCTTTCATGTTTAATCCACCCCAATCCTCCTGAGTTATTATCAGCCCTTCAATGTTTAATCCACCCCAAAACCACCCGAAGAGCAGGTGACGATCAGTCTGCCCCAATCCGCCCGACACCACCCACTTTTCTTAATATCAACTTATACTCTACAAGAGCTCTTCAATATAGCCAAAAAACAGAATAAACATCATCTTTTATATAGGGCTCAAAAGTCTGACGTCACTTTCCATGACAACCTTGACCTCTGGTTCTAAACAGTGAACCAAAATGGCGGCTATCATGCTGTTTCTATATACGCTTTTACTTGCCTTTGTTCAATGCTTTGTACCAGATAGCAATCGTTAGTCAATATACGTGATGAATTAATAAATCCAAATGAGCTTGTATTAACATTTTGCAAGGTCTTCTACTGAACCTATGAATTGATGGACCGCAACTGCGCCTTCTTCTGCCTACTATATCTCAATATAACAATAACTGATGCTGTGTTCTAATATAATACTTTCTGCTACTAACAATCCCACCCTGAATAAGTTTTATTTTAAGGAATTCAGTTTTTATGCCTAACATTTCTACTAGTAAACACTACAAGCAGCTGTATTGTGTACACTTTATAATATGCTCCTAGGGACTTTGAATATTTTTGTTTGTTTGAAATTGACCCTAACCACCACAGCAGTAACCTCAGGGGGAGAAATGAAAGACAAAGAGTGAAGAGCAAGATACATGAAGAGGATACAAGATGAAAGACATTGAAAAAGAGTGAAGAGGATACAGATGAAAGACAAAATGAAAGATACAGCAAGATGAAAGACACTACAAGAGAAGAGAATACAGAAGATGAAAAACACTAAAAAGAGTGAAAAAGATACAGTAAGACAAAGATGAGTGAAAAGGATACAGCAATATGAAAGACATTAAAAAGAGAAAAGGATACAGAAGAAAGACATTATACAGCAAGATGAAAGACATTAAAAAGAGTGAAGGATACAGCAATACAAAGACATTAAAAAGAGTGAAAAGGATACAGCAATATGAAAGACATTAAAAGAGTGAAAAGGATACAGTAAGAAAGACATGAAGAGAATACAGACAAGATGAAAGACATTAAAAAGAGTGAAGAGAATACAGTGAAGATGAAAGACATTAAAGACAAAGAGTGAAGAGGATACAGCAAGATGAAAGACATTACAAAGAGTGAAGAGGATACAGCAAGATGAAGACATGAAAAAGAGTGAAGAGGATACAGAAATGAAAGACATTTAAAAGAGTGAAGATACAGCAAGATGAAAAGACATTAAAAGAGTGAAGAGGATACAGTAATATGAAAGACATTGAAAAGAGTGAAAAGGATACAGCAATATGATGAAAGACATTAAAGACAAAGAGAGTGAAGAGGATACAGCAATATGAAAGACATTAAAAAGAGTGAAAAGGATACAGAAAAAAGACATTAAAAAGAGTGAAAAGGATACAGCAATATGAAAGACATTAAAAAGAGTTAAAAGGATACAGTAATATGAAAGATATTAAAAAGAGTTAAAAGGATACAGTAATATGAAAGACATTAAAAAGAGTGAAAATACAGGAAAGAAATTAAATATGAAAGACATTAAAAGAGTGAAAAGGATACAGCAATATGAAAGACATTAAAAAGAGTGAAAAGGAAAGAAATAGGACCTACCACCATAAGCACCCTTCAATGTGTGTCTCTGAATTAGTGTTATGGACATGGAGATTACAAAGTCATATAAAATGTGTTATAACAGTTCAAGTAATGTTTCCTAAATCTACTTAGTAAATCCAAAAATGGGAAAAAAAAACAAAACACGTTATCAAAATAACCACCGAGAAACAAGTGAGACAGGGGACACGATTTTTTTCTAATTTTTAAAGGACAGTAAATACATGTCCTACGACAGACGTTATCATCAAAATTTTGAGTTTATTAATAACAGCTTATTAACATAATAGTATTATAATAAAAATGTTAAGCAATAGAAAGAGGAAGAGAGGAACTACAGGAGATGTGTAACATATAACGTGTAAGGCGAAATATGACAATAAGTGACAACTCCACTGATAAAGACAGAACAAAATTGTTCTGTCTTTATTAGTGGAGTTGTCACTTATTGTCATATTTCGCCTTTGACTTCACTCCACTGTGGCTCCTTCGTAGTAAAACGTATAGTAATTCAATACTAATACAGAGAATAAAGAGTAAAACACAGGAATGACATTCATATCAATATTAGTAACTGGAAAAGGACAAAGTAAAATGTTACTTCATAACATCTTCTTGTCTTTATTTATAATTCTAATCTAGTTTCAAATGAGACTATATTATTACATATCATATAACTAATATCAGTGATCAGCATAATCAAAGGGTGTGAACTCAAAATCTGAGATTTAAAAAATCACACCTTACCGGTACTTCTAAACATTGGTCTTGTAACATTGTGGACTTCTCTTACTTACCGATACTTCTAAACATTGGTCTTGTAACATTGTGGACTTCTCTTCTTACCGGTACTTCTAAACATTGGTCTTGTAACATTGTGGACTTCTCTTACTTATTCTTTCCATTGCTATACCAATATTATTATGTCTCCTTTATGCTTTTGACTTTGTTTTATACGAACATGTATTATTCTTCATTATGTAAAAACATTTCACTGTTTTCTTCCCTTCCTTTCATTATTACTCAATCTGGATGTTTCTGTATGGTCTGCACAGTGATAGGATTCTATGTATTTTGAACAACTTATGACTTGGCTAATGTAACTATACTTATACGTATGGCTTTGCCTATGTAAACTATGTGTATTTTATTACAACATAATTAATTTGTAAGAATAAAGTCATTCAAATATATATATATATATATATATATATATATATATATATATATATATATATATATATATATATATATATATATATATGATAAAAATTAAATGTATCGTCATGAATAAAATTAAAATACACACATAGCCTTCACTTGTAAACATTGGTAATGTATTGCAACTGAACAACACAGTTCTAGTGTAATATCTAATAGACATAGGTTTTCTTTCAGTCTTTCATTATCATTGTAATCATTTAATGTTATTTCTATCATTTAAGTTTTTCATTCATATATAACATAAACAATTGACAAGAAGGGGAGACAATTATATTACATGTTACCAATACCATGACGCTTCTTTGTTAGTTGATTGCATGTCTTTTTAATGTTATATTTTCAACAATCAATTACTCAATTAAGTTACAGTTACTATTATAGAAATAATAATGAACTAAGCCTTTTACAACTACAAATTGTTTTGTTGCAAACATTAGAACCCCAGCATAACAAGGGGGATATAATATGTATAATAAAACCTAACTTATGAAAAGAAACGTTTGAAAAAGTTAAAAGTGTCAGTTTCATATTGATTAATAATCATAGATATAGGCCTACATGTATTACATTATTTTATGATTGATTTAGTTTACAGCTCATGACATTTTTAGAATAAACAGAAATATATTCTGCCCAAAAAAACTCATCATAAGAAAAATAACAGAATTTCATCTTAAAATCAAAGTGATGAAAATACATGTATGTTCATCTGACTTTTAACTGTTTTGATATATTCAATCCTTTTCTATTCAAAATATTATATAATAAAATGATAAATAAGAACATGAATATTGAAATAAAATGTTGAGACAAATACAATTGCATAAAAAGAAAAACACTCTGTGAACACAAGGCAGAATCGAACCCGCAACCTCTGCATCATCACTTATGCCTCGCCTTGTTAATGAAACTAAGTTTTTTTTAAGGCGTGTAGTAAGCATGGTTCGTAGTGGGCTCTCTTTCCATGACGAGGCAATGGGTGTCGAAGAAGAGGTTGCCGGTTCGATTTTACGTGCTCGCTTGGGACCGCCCTTGGCCCATTGGAAAAATTATCCTGAAAAGGACATTAATAAGAGACACATATTATTAAAACACTGCATGGATCAATCGAATGGCAGCAAGTCAGCATTGTAGTCCCCTTTTGGGCAGTCACAAGTGGTCTGTGATAGTGATATGTCAAATTTACCTTTCAACAAGACCTGAAAAAAATTTGCTTTCAATCTTTAATTTAACAGAACCATCTCACCCTGAAGCAATAAAAACACTTTTTACATATTACTATTAGATCCAATTATTGAATTAAATGTACACATTTTTTTAAAAGTAGCTAAATCAACTTTAATCATAATAATAATAATAATAATAATAACATTATTGTTAATAATAATACCACTATACTACCACTACTACTACCACTACCACTACTACCCCTACCACTACTACTACTACTACTACTACTACTACTACTACTACTACTACTACTATCTATCTACTACTACTACTACTACTACTACTACTACTACTACTACTACTACTACTACTACTATCACTATACTACTATCAATACTACTATCAATACTACACTACTACATGTACTCCTAATAATAATAATATAAATAATGATAATAGTTAAAATGATATAGCCTAATAAATTATTTAATATACAACAACAAACAGTGAGAGGTCTAAATATAGGTCTTGATTGATAAACAAAACAAAGACAAGGCTTACCTTTAAATTCAAATGGTGATCTTTAATCATCTTGCTAGTGCTATTAGTGCAGGCAGTCTTTGATCCTTCCATGACCCCGGCACCAAAATGGAACGAAACTACATGTCCATTGTTGTACAACTGTACTTTGTAGAGATTTTGTACTCTTGATATGGAGTTTTGTTAGCTTTAAAAATACTTCAACAGCGAC
>JAXRKP010001733.1:0-7500 GCA_037039925.1 Doris montereyensis | reverse complement strand
ACTTTTTGGAAGGAATGCCAGGACAGAGCATCCTGCCAGAAAGATCCTCTCGCATTCTGAGAAACCCATGAACCACACCGAAAGATAGAATGGGAACTGATAAAGAAATAAATAAATATATTATATAAAAACCTCTGAAGTTTCCTATCATTCAGATAAAGACATTTTAAAAAATGACACCTTATATACATATGATTTAAATATCAGGGTTGACAAAATACGTTTTTAAGAAATAAAAAAAAATTCTTGTCTTTCCATGCATCTGATAACAATGTCTTATCCAACAGACAAAAATTAAACTTACCTGCACAATTTGACCTGGGGTGTACATGTATTATTATGAGAAGTATGAGATGGAGCAATAATTTGCTTGTATTCCTGGGAATAATTCATCGCCTTTAATGATTTTAAAGCACGAAGGATCAATGTTTTCATTAAACTCTCCTCCAACTTTAAATATAAAATTTAAATCTTGAAATAATAGATTGGTTTCCAAGTCTAACAGTTATATTTTACAAGAAACAGATAATATTTTACTTTAAAACACAAGAAACCTCTTTGACTTACCATACTTAGATTTCTTTTGATAATGCTCTGATGGTTCTATCCAAGATGCGTTCGTTGAGATATCGTCCTCTGGTTCCTTCTTGTCACTGCCTTGGAAATCAAATCTTGGATCTGAAATAGCAAGAGAATAACAGCCAGTGCAAGTACTGTATTATATGTAATGATTAAGATGATTTATCATCTCCAAAGGAGAGGTTACTCCAAAGAGAGGTTTATGATGATTATCAATGGTGTAAACAACAATATATTCTCAGTATTTCATGTACATGTATGCTATCCATAATATAGATACATAGAATTGATCATGTAATACAACATCAGATTTTTACACGGCAACCAAAAATCGTCAACATTTGCATACTATTTCCAAATCAATGAAAACTATCAGTTTTTAAGCTGTTAAAATTCCAAAAGTCAGAAATGAGAAAAGAATGATAATTTACTTTTTTACCTGCCAGCTTAATGCCTAGGACAGCTGCCAAGTTGATAATAATATTGTAAATACAAACAGATCATGACAGTGAGATGGTACTTACTACTGGGGAGTCTTAGTTCAATTTTGTTGTTGATAAATTTATTATAAATCATAGATTTGTGTGCACATGATGGTTATTTTGTATTATTGTGTTTATTATTTTCCGGGTAGTGGACAGGTAAGCACCTGTACAGGGATTAGGCGGTCCCACTCTCCATGAATTTCCTGCTGCCTTGCAGGCGGGTCTTGGCTGAACAAAGGCTAAGGGAGATAACCTTGACGAAAACCTCCTGCTGACTTGCAGGCTAGTCTTGGTTGACCAAAGGCTAAAGAGTTAATACTGACAAAAAATAACGACCTGCTGCCTTGCCGGCTGGTCTTGCGCAGCCAAGGGTTTAGGGAGATAACCCTGACAGAAAATAACAAGGCCTGATAGGGTGCCTCAAGGTGCAGCCCGACCATCTAACTAGGGTACAATGGGCTAATCACCTGCTTATCTCAAATAAACTGTTTCAAAGAACTAAAATTGACGATATACCCGGCTTTAACTTTCGAAGACAAACATGAAAATAAACACGGGCTGATTTTTGGAACCTGGAATATTGGGGCAATAAATTGTTAGAATAAGCTGAAGAAGTGGAACATTTAAAGTAGACATTTTAGCCATTACAGAAACAACGAAAAACGGACAAGGAATAGAACATGTAGAACTAAATCATACTTTAATTTTCTCAGGAGTAGATGTCAAAGATAGAGCTAGAGCAGGAGTAGATCTCCTGATACATAAAGGCAGGAAAAAGCTACTAGAAATTTGGAAATTTATAAGCCTATATATTATTTATAAGGCTATTAGAGGTCAACTTTAAATCAAAAGGAAGAGAAATCAAATTATTAATAGCTTATGGACCAAACGAAGACGCGACCAAAGAAGAAAAACATATCTTAGAAAACTATTTATAAATAGCTGCAGAGAATCCCAAACACAAACAGAAACTAATGGTTTAAGGCGATTTAAATGCTATAGTAGGCAACAATGTAGAAACACCAGGAGGAGTAACAGGTAAAGAAGGAGAGACAACAGCTAATAGATTTTTGCCTAAAGAATAACATAAAAATAGCCATCGCCTTATATCCTTATAACAATTTACACAAATATACAAAAGCAAATGAAGACAGATGCGAAATGTCAATCATAGACTATGTAATAGTTAGCAGCTCCCTTTTTTACAGTACAATGGATGCAAGAGTAAACAGATGAACTGAAATATTTAGTAATCATCACTTAGTCATTGCCATAATGAGATTACTGACTGAAGAAAACAAACAGAAAAGGACAGAGAATAAAGCTACTTAACTCAAAATAGAAGAACTGAAATAAACTAATAGTAAAACAGATATACCAATCTGGGATAAAAAGATTTATCAGTGTCAGGTAGATTGATCTGAATGATAGCACAATAGAAGAAAAGTGGCAAATGTATAAAGAAACACTCCTCGTTTGTACTGAAGAAGTCTGTGACAGGAACCAATTAAGAGAGATAGGAAAATAACAGCATGGTGGCATGATCAAGTCAAGACTAAGATCAAGGAAAAGAAGGATGCCTGGAAGAAATACTTGCTAAAAAAGAGGCCAGAAAAAGCATGCCCAATACAATAAATTAAGAATGCAACAGGAGAAATAATGAAAGACAGAGAAATCATGCAGACATAGTGAAAATAATTCCAACAATTACATAATCTCTCCAGAACATATGAAACACGGAGTACAAATCAATTAGTAAGAATAAGTAGTAATCCAGAAGAGACAGCTGAAGATGTAGATGTCTCAATGGAAGAAATCCAAACAGCTATAAGAAAAGTGAAATTAGAAAGGCCCCAGGAGCAGATCAAGTTTATCCAAAAATGATTGAAAACCAATGGAGAGAGGCAGACAAACTACTATATGCAATATGCCAACAAGCATAGAAGTCCAAACAGGTGCCAGACGACAGGAAAAAGGGAACGGTAGTACAGGATCATCTATGGAATGCTCAAACTATAGAGAGATATCACTACTTAGCATGCCAGGAAAATTGTATGCCAGATACTGGAAATGAGACTAAGGAAAAGAGAAGAGGATCAGATTGAAGAACATCAGAGTGGATTTAGACGGTGAAGAAGTGTACAAGACCACATATTTACAATAAGAGAAATATTGACTTGCACCTATGTTTTATTGACTTAGAAAAGGCATTTGATACTGTGAGAGGAGAGACGAACTACGACATTCCTTAAAAGAACCCAATGTAAAACAAAACTTGATAGAAGCCGTTAAAGGTTTTTTTTTATTATAAATCAAGATGTGCAGTGAGAGAAGCTGGAAACATATCTGAAGAATTTGATGTAGATATAGGAGTATGACAGGGTTGTATCCTTAATTCTCTTTTGTTTATCACATTTATTGATTCAGTCGCTAAGGCATCCTCAAGAATAAAGAAAAAGAATGTAGGTATGTGGAAGCTCAAATCAGTAAATTCATGAATGCTTTCATTTGCTGATGATTTATTTTTGTTTGGAAAATCAGAAAATGACCTTCAGTCGAATATCAACGTGATGAATAATGAACTAAATAAAAGAGGAATGAGAGTAAATGCAAAGTAAACCAAAACAATGCTAGTAAGTAGGGAAGCTAAAACACACAATTTCTGTGGCAGTGAAACCTGGACCTTAAACAGTAGAGTGCAAGCAGCTGAAATAAAATATCTAAGAAGAGTAGTAGGGAAAACTAAACGAGACAAAATCAGAAACATAACAATAAGAGATTAAACCAAAGCAGATGACATAAAAACTAAGATAGAAATAGATCAACTCAGATAGTTTGGGCATGAAAACAGAATGAATGACAGAAGAATAGTTAAATCAATATACAGTGTTAAAACCCAAGGTAAAAGACCAAAAATGGCAGACCTCGAGAAAGTGGGAAGAAGATATAAAAGAGGCATTAAATCAAAGAAATTGAAGTCTCACAGAAGGAAACAGAAAATGCCAGCACAGAGCAGCCTAGAGAAAAAATCATTTCGGGCATCTAAACTCATACATCGGAAAATAGAATCGGAACTGATAAAGAAAGAAAGAAAAAAGAAAGTGTTTATCATATTAATGATGAATGGGGTAAATAATCTTTTAAAAAATAACTTCAAACGTTTGAAACATGAGTATAAGCTACATATAAAGCGTTTAGAATCTCATCAACTAAAAAACATTGCGATTTCAGCTGTCGATGGACATGTGAATAGAAATTTTAGCTCGTCAATGTATGAAATGTCAAATGGTTGGCTTTTAGTAGCGTAGAAAAAGGAACACTCGCTTTGCTTCTATTGTTTAATACTTGACGGCTATAACGTTAGGTCAAAAAGTGGTTGTGCTGACATGAAACATTTGAAAGAAATGGTTACGAAACATCAATGCTGTTCAACCCATATGGTCGATGCTGTCAAATTTATGACTAATGAATAAAAACATATATCTGAAACACTATGGGATAGGATCGTTTTAATGTATAATTGTTATGACAGTTCATAAGGAGTATGGATAATGAATAATTTAAACCAAAGAATCATCAATGGATTTGCATCATTTAAGACAGAAAGAGCTCAATTCCTCTACTAAAAAAGGTACCAAAAAGTGCTTGTGACATCATCCTCTTTGTTGATTTGCTATTGCTTTTTGGTATCATTTATCAAAGTGGCCCTCTATGTGTTTAGGGTTAAATCCCCTCCTGCAGCGTATGGATTAAATGACTGAAAAGATCACTTTCAAGGCTACCCTGTCCTGACATTTTTTGTTTTCTTCTATGAAAGTTAAATTTCTTTGCTTTAGTCATCTTTTAGATCTTCTTCACTGTCTCCGAAGTTTGCCCAAAGGTTTTTGGCACTGCATACTGTCGTAGCTATTCTCTTATTATTTATTTTGTTTACATGCCCAAAACATTTTCGTTGCTTTATTTCTATCTTAGATTTCATGCCATCTGTTTTGCTTTGATCTCTCATTGTTGTGTTTCTGATTTTGTCTCTTTTAGTTTTCCTTATTATTCTTCGTAGTATTTTGGCTGCTTGTAGTTTACTTTTACCCATTACTATCCCTGGTGTTTCTACGTTGTTGCCTACTCTAGAATTTAAATCTCCTAAAACCATTAGTTCCTGTTTGGATTTGAGATTCTAAGCTATTTGTAAATTGTTTTCAAAGATATGTTTTTCTTCTTTGATGGCGTCTTTGTTTGATCCATAGGCTATAAATAATAAAAATTTCTTCCTGTTGGTTTAATGTTCACCTCTTATAGCCACCAGCTTATAACTGTCCAACTTTCTAATAGCTTTTTATGTCTTGTATGCATTAGGGACTACTCCTGCACTAGCTCTATCCCTTACATCTACTCCTGAGAAGATTATAGTATTATTCGGTCCTACATCTTCTATGCCTTAATCTTTTTTTCTTTGTTTCTGTAATAGCAAACATATCTACTTTGAATTTCTCGAATTCTTAAGCTAATTCTAACTCTTTTACATTTATTGCCCTAACATTCGATGTACGTCCGGTCATCATATGTTTTGTTTCTCTGAATCAGTTGGTTTTGGTGACCAAGTGATTAGCCAGTGGTAGATGGTGGGAATGTCACATTGAGATCCCCCCTAACAGGCCTTGTTCGTGTCACAGTCAACCCCCCCCCCCCAGGCCATTGGTAAGCCAAGACCCATCTGCAAGGCAACAAATTGTGATTTTCTGTCAGGGTGTGGGGGTGGGGAGGGGTGGGGGGGGCTCCCGAGTGATTTTCTCAAAAAGTTTACAAGATAGAAAAAAAAACCGAAGCCCTTCTATTAACATTGACAAGAGGAACCTGTGTGCCACATACAAAATCGATCGGTAACTGACGGAGGAGATAGAAATTAAATGTGAAAAAACTACATTTCGAGAAAAATGCGAACATAGAAATCAAAAGAAAATAACACAAAATAGACACATTAGACGGGTTGCCCTTCTTGTAGTAGTATCGTGTATCATAATTATTGTTCGTCAATGCTTTTTCTTGAGCTTTGAGGCTCTCTCATCCTACCTACCTTCCAAAGATGATCCATAATAAATGATCTAAGCCTCAGTGAGAAAAAAATAGTTGATGCAATCATATATAGGAAGGGTAAAACTAACATGAAATGCAATGAAACAAATTTGTAATAATTACCATTATATACGATTTCATGACCCTTTTATTAAGGAAAATCTCTTCATATCCAAATCGAGGAAACAACAATAGAATTGGGCATTGTTTTATCATTGTATATATGTGAGTGCACAAACCTTGAGAACCTGAAGAACAATATCTCTCCAGTTGATTCAGCATGATTTTGTAACGCATTTTCATGGTTTTCAGAGATTGGATCCCTTGCTTCTCACAATCTGCTAATGCTGAATATACACATTCGGGTGCCTGAGGCAACACCCTGGAAAACAAAACCACTTAATTTGAAACCCTGACACGGCTAGTTTTAAAATCAAGTTAAGAGTAAAAAATATCCCCAAATCTCATACATCAATGATAATTTTTTTCTGAGTGCAATTAAACTATGTATGTATCCAGGTCACATAATTTGTTCATTTGTAAAAAATAAACGTTTTGCAGAGAGAAGAAAAAAACTTAAAATAAGTTCAAATATTTGATTTGCTATGAACTTCAACAAAAACGTTTTGAAATATGACAAATGAGTCTTTTAAAATTGTTTGTGGAAAGGATTTTGTTATTACTTGCAGGCTGCATCATGTCCTCTTACAAAGACCAGTTCAGTGACGCCATTGAAGCCATCAAAACAAGGTTTGACATCCTCACACTTTGCTCCTGTTTGAAAAAATAGTTTGAAAGACACACTTAAGTTGTTACATTTTTTAGTGGGAAACCATACATTTACTTTACAAACTAGAAAAGCATTCAGAGAGTGCAGATCTCCGCCAAGGCTGCTCTTTACCCCCATTTAAAAATGTACCATTTTTATAATGCACCATAAAATTTATATGAAATTGATGAGTAATAACAATTCAACTGTCCTTTTATAATATTAAGGGAAATTCAGCAGTTTCTGGTGACACTTCTGCATTGTGCTTTTGTTTTCTGATTTCTAACTATTCATGAGGCTTAGCTTCTTCTAACAATATAGATATAGATCTAAAATATCTACGTGCAAATCTAAAATTAGGAAGCTAATGAAGTGTCAGATTTATCTAAATATAGATCCAGGATTAATTTCATTTCGATTTAATACAAAACCTGAAATTGACTGCAATACATCTATATGCATCTAGATATGGATTCAGAAATTTATATTATTATCTATATTCTAGATCTAGATCTTACAGCTGAAATTTCATCGAAATAACTGTATCTATAAAATTTCAAAATTCAACGTTTTCAAGATTATGATTGTCCAACAAGA
>JAXRKP010001732.1:32500-97182 GCA_037039925.1 Doris montereyensis | reverse complement strand
TCCACTTTCTCGTGGTTTTCCCTCTATTGTGACACTCCCTACGAGTATCTTTAACGCTTGGTTTGCAGTTTTTTTATTGTTGTGTTTGTTTTGAAAATTTCGTTGTAGCTTACGACTATTGAGTAACAAAATACAAATAAAATTTCTTTTGTTACACCCTGCACTCATACAGAAGATAATGACGGTGATAACACTAGATCTACCATATTATTGTCGTTTCGAATGCTGTCATCTCATCTTCTTTGAAACCCTCTCCAGGTGCGCTTTGACCGAACAACTTGTCTTGTACTCTGAGGCTTGAATTGAATTTTAATGCCACTCCGATTACGAGAGAGTGACTTCCTGGCAGCAAGGGCGATCCATCCCCATTTCCGTTTCCTGATTTCCTGATTTCAACGTTGTTAAACGTTTGATCTAAATTGCACCTACTGCCCTCCTCCCCCCCTCCTCACTTCCCAACTCACCATCTCAAAAACGCTGGTATTCGCTCTAGACTTTGGCCACTTCATATCTAGCATAATACTTTGGTCTTGTTTTATAGTATACACACAAAGGAGGTAAGACGATCCCAGCTTGATCGTTATACAAGTACGACACGTAAAAGCCTCGTGTGTTTGACATTAACTTCGTCAGCAAGGAAGTCTACCATTTCTTCAAACGCACTAGAACTTCCGTCACAATAACAGTGTAAGCTATCTATGTGCCAATCTAAAGCTAGCCATAATTATATATCTCCATTCCATAACTTATGTCACAATAACAGCGTAAAGTATCTATGTGACAATCTAAAGCTAACCATAATGATATGTCTTCATTCCATAACTTAAGTCTCAATAACAGGGTAAAGTATATATGTGACAATCTAGAGCTAGCCATAATCATATGTTTCAATTCCATAACTTTTGTCACAATAACAGGGTAAAAGTATCTATGTGGCAATCTAGAGCTAGCCATAATCATATGTTTCAATTCCATAACTTCTGTCACAATAACAGGGTAAGATATCTAAGTGGCAATCTAGAGCTAGCCATAATGATATGTCTCCATTCCATAACTTCTGTCACAATAAGAGGGTAAAGTATCTCTGTGGCAATCTAGAGCTAGCCATAATGATATGTCTCCATTCCATAACTTCTGTCTCAATAACAGTGTAAAGTATATATATGTGGCAATCTAGAGCTAGCCATAATGATATGTCTCCATTCCATAACTTCTGTCACAATAACAGTGTAAATATCTCTGTGGCAATCTAGAGCTAGTCACAATAATATGTCTTCCATTCCAATAACAGTAATATATCTAAGTGGCAATCTAGAATGATATGCTCTTCGTAAGAAATGGCCAATAAAGACGCATTGCCCTGTATCGTGTATTCTGACTTAATGCTGGTCGTAAAGAATCTCAGTGTTGATAATGTAGCAAGTAAGTCTCTTTCTGTTTTCACTTGTGCTGGTATGTTTGTGTATTCTCCATTTGGACTTTGGTATTCCTGAGGCTGGGTGTAAGTACATGTTGTGTAGTTTTGTAAGTCGTGTTTGGCTGTCATTGGTAATGATATCGGTGTTCTCTCTCTTCATTTCGGTCCCTCGCTAAAGTACGCATTTATTGCTGTTTGAGTTGGTAATATGTCATCTATCCTGATTATTCGTCCTTAAAACATATCAGACCATAAAATCATTAATATTTGACATATTATAATGTCTATACTTAATATATTCATGCTGTAACCGAAATGGACTAGTTTTTTTTGGTGTTGCATAAAATCTTGGTTGTCATGGTAACGTGGTCCTTCATTGCATTTTATACATTTTCTTTAAAATCGCTAAAACTCAAGATGCAATGTTCCTTTTGATCGGATTTTATACGTCTGATCTGGTTTAGTTATTGAAACCAAAACAAAAAAAACCTCAAAACATTCTACAAAATCTCGTAAAACACTATTACTTTTTTTATTTATACGAAATCGTCAATAACATCAATTTAAAAAAAGTTCAAACTCAAATACAAATTAGGTGACCATAGTATGAAGAAGCTATAATCCAACTATGATTCAAATCTAATAGCAAAATTTGTTAGCAAAATGTTTGAGAAAAACGTCATTTTGTATTCCCGAAGTCAAAATAGACATGGAAGTCTCTCTCTCTCTCTCTCTCTCTCTCTCTCTCTCTCTCTCTCTCTCTCTCTCTCTCTCTCTCTCTCTCTCTCTCTCTCTCTCTCTCTCTCTCTCTCTCTCTCTCTCTCTCTCTCTCTCTCTCTCTCCGCAGGTGTTCACGGTTTTGCAGCTTCGGTACTACATCTACGGTGCACCAAACGCGTCAAAACGTCCCTTTATAGAAATAGCACATAACATTATGACAGGTAGTGTCTGTTTTCATTCCCATTTTTTTCAAACGGGACGGTATTCCAGAGGGGAAGGTGACGGTCTCTCAACCCAAAGGCCGTAGGTTCATGTCCCGCCGACGGTTGATATATTTATTGTCTCGAGTTTTATCGAGTATAATCTCCTCTCCCCCACCCCCACTCCGCGAGGCAAGGGAGGTAGGTCGACACCAATTCCCATCGGAGACGGACGATAAAAAAGGATGTCCCGTGTGCAGATCACAACACTCTGGGCACGTTAAAGATCTCTTGGCTGCTAACACGGCAGTCCGGGCAACATTATAAATCCTACCAAAAACCCCGTGATCACCATAGTCCTGGAATTGGGTAATATCAAATACGTCTCCGCCTTCCTTTTCCTTCTTTCTTAAAAAAAGAAGAGTTATGTCACCTCTGAAAAAATCTACTGCAAGACTGCCTTGCTGAGGTCTGCATTGCTCGTTGACATACAAAGCAGTCAATGCTTCTAAAATAAATGGTAAATTTCACAGACATAACGTGACAGCAAATCGAGCGCTGGCTTTTAAAGGCGAACCTATCCCCGGCCCCTCCCCTCCCCTCCCCCCCCGCGGCACCAAAATTATCTTCCACTTGGGGTGAATGTCCGCCAAGGGCATACAAGCTGCTGACCCAGTAAGGGATGACGTCTCCAAGCCAAAAGACTGAGCGAGCGTGATGGCTTCGTTTATCAAGGGGTCCTACCCGTGCTCAAAGCGGCTTTACAGCTGTAATGATGTATTATCAGACTATAAATAATTATTATAATGGATAGACCAAGATAGAACGTTGTTGAAGTAAAGCGAATGATATATTAGCTTTCCTTAGAAGAAACCTTTAGACGTCTTGTAAACATACACGAAAGAAGTGCTACAAGTATTTAACTGAACCAGATTATGGTCGCAGTGTCTCGGTGACACAATACAAGTCCTACAACACAGTACAAGACATTGAAACTGCCGCAACAAACGAAGCTAACATTATTGAAAAATAATTATTAGGCTTTCGCTTAAGGAAACAGCCATATTTGACAGAAATGGATTACAATCAACACATTTAGAAGAGCAAAATGCCATGGAAATAACATTGAACAGTAGCATTGCAGGTTTCCAAAAGAAGAAGAAGAAGAAGAAGAAGAAGAAGAAGAAGAAGAAGAAGAAGAAGAAGAAGAAGAAGAAGAAGAAGAAGAAGAAGAAGAAGAAGAAGAAAGAAGAAGAAGAAGAAGAAGAAGAAGAAGAAGAAGAAGAAGAAGAAGAAGAAGGAGGAGAAGGAGAAGGAGAAGAAGAAGAAGAAGAAGAAGAAGAAGAAGTAGAAGAAGGAGGAGAAGGAGAAGGAGAAGAAGAAGAAGAAGAAGAAGAAGAAGAAGTAGAAGAAGAAGAAGAAGAAGAAGAAGAAGAAGAAGAAGAAGAAGAAGAAGAAGAAGAAGAAGAAGAAGAAGAAGAAGAAGAAGAAGAAGAAGAAGAAGAAGAAGAAGAAGAAGAAGAAGAAGAAGAAGAAGAAGAAGAAGAAGAAGAAGAAGAAGAAGAAGAAGAAGAAGAAGAAGAAGAAGAAGAAGAAGAAGAAGAAGAAGAAGAAGAAGAAGAAGAAGAAGAAGAAGAAGAAGAAGAAGAAGAAGAAGAAGAAGAAGAAGAAGAAGAAGAAGAAGAAGAAGAAGAAGAAGAAGAAGAAGAAGAAGAAGAAGAAGAAGAAGAAGAAGAAGAAGAAGAAGAAGAAGAAGAAGAAGAAGAAGAAGAAGAAGAAGAAGAAGAAGAAGAAGAAGAAGAAGAAGAAGAAGAAGAAGAAGAAGAAGAAGAAGAAGAAGAAGAAGAAGAAGAAGAAGAAGAAGAAGAAGAAGAAGAAGAAGAAGAAGAAGAAGAAGAAGAAGAAGAAGAAGAAGAAGAAGAAGAAGAAGAAGAAGAAGAAGAAGAAGAAGAAGAAGAAGAAGAAGAAGAAGAAGAAGAAGAAGAAGAAGAAGAAGAAGAAGAAGAAGAAGAAGAAGAAGAAGAAGAAGAAGAAGAAGAAGAAGAAGAAGAAGAAGAAGAAGAAGAAGGAGGAGAAGAAGAAAAATGAAGAAGGAGAAGAAGAAAAATGAAGAAGAAGAAGAAGAAGAAAATGAAGAAGAAGAAGAAGAAAAAAAGGAAAGCCTAGATTCTAAGCCACTAACCCTTTTTTCCCCGAAAAATACATGACAATAGCATTGCAAAAGTGAGTGTAGTACTGCCCTGATTTGACCTAACAATTATTGAAACTGATTGTAAATGATTGCGTAGGATAGCGTTCTGAAAACAGCGTCTCAAAACGCTATGATGTTTTAGCTTAGTGAAACGACTAACAGCATGCATAGAATTGGACTTAAGAGCGAGTGAAAATGTTATCGATTGCTGTAAGATTTGTACAGCAACGCCTGCTTAGAAGCATTGCGTGATATCCGGACCCACACTCCGCGCCATGTAAACAAGGCTTGCGTTGCTGATAGCTGGTTTTCACTCCCACTCACACAAATAGGTGTTAGACTCTAATTTGCTTGACACAACTTGCAAAAAGGAAAACACGACATCTGGGTGGTTTTTTTTCTTTCTTTCTTTTTTTTTTTTTTTTTTTTTAATCACACGATATCCTTGTAAACAAACCCCTGTTATGATCGAACCTTGATTTACGTTGCATTTTAGTGGCCAATAAAAAGGATGTAAAACGTAATTGAGTATCTAAATCCATACACTGGAATGTCGGGACAAAGTATCTAAACCAATACAATGGAATGTAAGGACGGAGTATCTCAAGCCATACAATGGAATGTAAGGACGGAGTATCTCAAGCCATACAATGGAATGTAAGGACGGAGTATCTAAACCCATACAATGGAATGTAGGACGGAGTATCTAAAGCCATACAATGGAATGTAAGGATGGGTATCTAAACTAATACAATGGAATGTAAGGACGGAGTATCTAAACCCATACAATGGAATGTAAGGACGGAGTATCTAAACCCATACATTGGAATGTAAGGATGGAGTATCTAAACCAATACAATGGATGTAAGGATGGAGTATCTAAACACATATAATCGAATGTAAGGACGGAGTATCTAAACTCATACACTGTAATGTAGGGACGGAGTAAACCCATCACTGGAAACCCCCATACACTGTAATGTAGGACGGAGTATCTAAACCCATATAATGGAATGTAAGGACGGAGTATCTAAACTCATACACTGTAATGTAGGGACGGAGTATATAAACCCATACACTGGAATGTAAGGACGGAGTATCTAAACCCATACACTGTAATGTAGGGACGGAATATCTAAACCCATACAATGGAATGTAAGGACGGAGTATATACACCCATCAATGGAATGTAAGGACGGAGTATCTAAACTTATACACTGTAATGTAGGGACGGAGTATCTATACCCATACAATGGAATGTAAGGACGGAGTATCTAAACCCATCCACTGGAATGTAGGGACGGAGCATCTAAACCCATATGCTGGAATGTAGGCACGGAACATCTAAACCCATATACTAGAATGTAGGGACGGAGCATCTAAACCCGTACAATGGAATGTAAGGAGGAGCATCTAAACCCATCCTATGGAATGTAGGCACGGAGCATCTAAACCCATACACTGGAATGTAAGGACGGAGCATCTAAACCCATACACTGGAATGCATGGACGTAGTATCTAAACCCATACAATGGCATGTAAGGACGGAGCATCTAAAACCATACAATGGAATGTAGGGACGGAGCATCTAAACCTATACACTGGAATGTAGGCACGGAGCATCTAAACCCATACACTGGAATGTAAAGACGGAGCATCTAAACACATACACTGGAATGTCAGGACGGAGCATCTAAACCCATACAATGGAATGTAGGGTGGGAGCATCGAAGCCATAAAATGGAATGTAGGGATGGAGCATCTAAACCCATACACTGGAATATAGACACGGAGTATGTAAACACATACACTGGAATGTAAGGATGGAGCACCTAAACCCATATAATGGAATGTAGGGACGGAGTATCTAAACTCATACACTGGAATGTAAGGACGGAGTATCTAAACCCATACAATGGAATGTAAGGACGGAGTATCTAAACCCATACACTGGAATGTAAGGACGGAGTATCTAAACCCATACACTGGAATGTAAACCCATTCAATGGAATGGAATGCATCTAAACCCATACAATGGAATGTAGGGACGGAGCATCTAAACCCATACAATGGAATGTAAGAACGGAGCATCTAAACCTAGACAATGGAACGTAGGGACAGATCATCTAAACCCATATACTGGAATGTAGGGACGGAGCATCTAAACCCATACAATGTAATGTAGGGACGGAGCATCTAAACCCATCACTGGAATGTAGGGACCATCTAAACCCACAATGAAATGTAGAACGGAGTATCTAAACCCATACAATGAAATGTAGGGACAGAGTATCTAAACCCTACAATGAAATGTAGAGACGGGAGTATCTAAACCCATACAATGAAATGTAGAGGGACGGAGCATTCTAAACCCATACAATGAAATATAGAGACGGAGTATCTAAACCTATACAATGACATGTAGAGACGGAGTATCTAAACCCATACAATGAAATGTAGAGACGGGGTATCTAAACCCATACAATGAAATGTAGAGACGGGGTATCTAAACCCATACAATGAAATGTAGAGACGGGGTATCTAAACCCATACAATGAAATGTAGAGACGGGGTATCTAAACCCATACAATGAAATGTAGAGACGGAGTATCTAATCCCATACAATGAAATGTAGAGACGGAGTATCTAAACCCATACAATGAAATGTAAAAGATGGAGTATCTAAACCCATACACCGGAGGGTAGACTGGGAGCATTTAAACCCATACACCGGAAGGTAGACTGGGGGCATCTAAACCAATACACCGGAAGGTAGACTGGGAGCATCTAAACCCATACACCGGAAGATAGACTAAGAGCATCTTAACCCATAGGCTGGAAGGTAGACTGGGAATATCTAAACCCATAACCGGAAGGTAGACTCAGAGCATCTAAACCCATACGCCGGAAGGTAACCTCAGAGCATCTAAACCCATACACCGGAAGGTAGACTGGGAGCATCTAAACCCATACACCGGAAGGCAGACTGGGATCATCTAAACCCATACACCGCAATGTAGACTGGGTGCATTTAAACCCATACACCGGAAGGTAGACTGGGAACATCTAAACCCATACACCGGAAGGTAGACTGAGAGCATCTAAACCCATACACCGGAAGGTAGACTGGGAGCATTTATAACCATACACCGGATGGTAGAGGGGAGCATTTAAAGCCATACACCGGAAGGTAGACTGGGTGCATTTAAACCCATACACCGGAAGGTAGACTGGGAGCATCTAAACCCATACACCGGAAGGTAGACTGGGAGCATTTAAACCCATACACTAGAAGATAGACTGAGAGCATCTAAACCCATACACCCGGAGGTAGATTGGGGACTGATAGAGAAAGAAAGAACGAAAGAAAGAAAACGTAGTTTACATATCTTGAACAAACTTTTCTTTAACTAAACTGGCGTCTTTTAGTGTAGCGTAGAGTTACGAATTCCTTTCTTCGTCGGTCTGTCCCTCATATCACAGCAAGACGGCAGTGAGAATGTAGTTTCTAGCAACGGATGAAGTGAGTTAGCAAGGAAGGTCACTAGAATAATAGGTCGCTACATGATCGAAGACTGTGGTGTTGTAAAATCCACACGATGCCAAGGAGCCTACATCGTCAAAGACAAAGGGCATGAGTGTGAAAGGGCCGTCAGAAACAATACACAGGCTTGACAATAGGGCGAATACGTAGTCTGACGTGGGGGTTTTTCTTTCTTTCTTTCTTTCTTTCTTTCTTTCTTTCTTTCTTTCTCTCCTTCTTTCTTTCTTTCTTTCTTTATCTATTTTCTTCTTTTATTTATCAGTTCCCATTCTACCTTTCGGTGTATGGCTCAGATGCCCGAGATGATCTTTCTCCAGGCTGCCCTGTCCTGGTATTTTCTGTTTCCGTCCAAAAAAGTGAAATTTCTATGCTTCAATGCCTCTTTTGTATCTTCTTCCCACTTTCTACGAGGTCTGCCTTTTGGTCTTTTACCTTGGGCTTCTTTTTTAAATTTTGCTCTACATTGTGTTGTTTTAAGGAATACCATAGTTCGTCCCTCCTCACAGTGTCAAATGCCTTTTCTAAGTCAATAAAACACACAGGTGCAAGTCAATGTTTCTCTGAAGGAATTTTTTCTATTATTTGTCTAATTGTAAATATGTGGTCTTGTACACTTCTTCCTGGTCTAAATCCGCTCTGATGCTCTTCAATCTGATCCTCTACTTATATACCTTTCCTGGGACGCTAAGTAGTGATCTCCCTCTATGGTTTGAGCATTCCACAGTTGATCCTTTCTTATGTATTGGTACCACCGTTCTTTTTTCCAGTCATCTGGCACCTGTTTGGTCTTCCATACTTGTTGGCATATTGCATGTAGTAGTTTGTCTGCCTCTCTCCCTTGGTTTTTAATCATTTCTGGATAAACTTGATCTGCTCCTGGGGCTTTTCCTAATTTCACTTTTCTTATAGCTGTTTGGATTTCTTCCATTGATATATCTACATCTTCAGCTGTCTCCTCTGGATTACTTGTTACTTTTACTAATTGATCTTTACTCCTTGTTTCATACGTTCTGGAGGGATTATGTTTTTGGAGAAAATGCTTTCTCCATGTTTCAATGATTTCGCTGTCCTCTTTTATTATTTCTTCTTTGGCGTTCTTAATTTGTCGTATTGGGCACGCTGTGGTCTTTCTCATACTCGTCATTGCTCCTCAGAACAGCTTTTGATTTCCTTGATGGCTTTCTTGAAGTCTTTGTCCAAACTCTCTCCCCTTTTTCCTCTTTTGCTTTCCTTACTTCCTCTTTGGCGATATTTCTTTTATTCACGTAATCTATCCCATCCTCTGGTCTCTTTGTTTGCAGATATTCCTTCCAGGCATCGTTCTTTTCTTTGATCTTAGTCTTGACGTTCTCATTCCAGCATGCCGTTCTTTTCCTATCTCCTTTAATTTGTTTCCTACCACAGACCTCTTCAGTACAACTGAGGAATGTTTCTTTATACATCTGCCACTTTTCTTCTATTGTGCTATCATTCAGATCCATCTGTCTTTCACTGATAATTTGTTTTATCCTAGATTGGTATACCTGTTTTACTACTGGTTTATTTAGTTCCTCTATTTTGAGTTTAGTAGCGTTCTTCTCTTTCCTTTTCTGTTTCTTTTCTTCAGTCAGTAATCTCATTTTGGCAATCACTAAGTGATGATCACTAAATATTTCTGCTCCTCTGTTTACTCTTGTATCAAATGTACTGTAAAAAGGGAGCTGCTAACTAATATGTAGTCTATCGTTGACTTTTCACATCTGTCTTCATTTACTCTTGTATATGTGTGGATATCTTTATGTTGAATAAAGGTGTTGGCTACTTTCATGCTATTCTTTAGGCAGAAATCTGTTAGTCTCTCCTCATTTGAAGAAGTTGTTGTCTCTCCTTCTTTACCTTTTACTCCTCCTGACGTATCTATATCGTTGCCTACACTAGCATTTAAATCTCCTAAAAGCAGCAGTTCCTGTTTGGTTTTAAGATTCTCTGCAGCTATTTGTAAATCGTTTTCGAAGATATATTTTTATTTTTTTAGTTTCGTCTTCGTTTGGTCCGTAAGCTATTAATACTTTATAATTTCTCATCCTTTTGGTTTAATATTTACCTCTAATAGCCGTGGGCTTATAAATTTCCAACTGTCTAGTAGCTTTTCTTGCCTTTTATGCACTACTCGTACTCTAGCTCTATCTTTGACTTCTACTCCTAAGAAGATTAAAGTATTATTCGGTCTTAAATTTTCTATTCCTTGTCATTTATTCTTTGTTTCTGTAATGGCCAAACTATCTACTTTGGATTTTTCCATTTTTTCAACTAATTCTAACTCTTTTCCATTTATTGCCTTAACATTCCATGTTCCAAAAATCACAGTACGTATTCGTTTCCAAGTTCGTCTTCGAAAGATCAAGCCGGTTATATTATATTTATTTTTTCTCTGAATCTGTTTGCTTTGGATAAGCAGGGGATTAGCCACTGTACCCTCGGTAGATAGTGGGGCTGCCACCTTGAGGCCCCTACCAGGCCTTGTTATTTTCTGTCAGTGTTAACTCCCTTAGACTTTAGTCATTCAAGACCAGCCTGCAAGGCAACATGTTGTTATTTTCTGTCAGAGTTAACTCCTTAATCTTTGGTCAGTCAAGACCAGCCTGCGAGGCAGCAGCTTGTTTTCTGTCAGGGTTACCTCCCTTAGCCTTTGGTCAGCCAAGACCTGCCTGCAAGGCAGCAGGAAACACATAGAGAAAGGGATCATCTACTCCCCGTACAAATGCCTACCTGTCCACTGCCCGGACGTGGGGGCATGAGATGAATGATACACCTCCAAGTTTGATACACGTATCATTCAAGGCTTCAGATAGAAAGAGTTCTTTCGATGCTTACTATCTAACATAAATGATACATTAACATCATCTAAATCTGTGGTTCTCAACCCTTTTTTGTTTTTGTTTTGTTTTTGCCACGGCACCCTTTCACCAAATGTCAGAACTTTATCCCCCACCCCCCCCCCACCCCCTCATCCAAAATTGTCTTGTCTCAAATGGTGGATTCAAAACAGTACACATATAATACTAATAACTCATACTACTATCGTCCATATTTATATGTACATAAGTTGTACATACATATATTTATTTTTAAACTGAGGTTTTACATATTTAATAAAATATATAAATAAAAGTAGTTCGTTTTTTTTATGCCGGGCATTTCAAAACGTTGTGTTATTAACAGACCAAACAGAATAATAACACAATAAACAAACAAAAATCAATATGCCAAAAAAAACAACAACCCAACCCTAAACAATTCAATACACGAAAATAGAATATCATAGGATTGTGTTTCATCAAATGAGAAGCTCAACAAAAAGCCTGGATATCTTAAATCTGTAACTAACTTCATTCAGATGGAGATTGTCATCAATGAGAAAGAAATACGCGGCAGAGCGATTGAAGAGCACAGCGGCCATCGTTGTTTCTCAACCTCTAATCTACTACATGTATGTCCTTTAGTTTTAACTTGCGACGCTGAAATGCCAGACTCACTATTAGATATTATGATGCTGTGAACAACGACAATAGATGACAACTCCACCACTAAAGACAGAACAAACACGTGACTTTTCGGGTATAACTCTTCGTTAGACAACAAACGAGAAATATCTAGAATCGTGATCTAAACACTAATGAAGGCATCACACAACGTGATGTCAGAAGAAAAACAGAAAGGAGGAAGAAATGAAGAAAACGATTTTTCGTTTGTTGTCTGACGAAGGGTTATGCCCGAAACGTCACGCGGTTTGTTCTGTATTGGAGTTGTCACCTATTGTTGTTGTTCACTTTTGACTTCACTCTAGTGTGGCTTCTTTGTAAGATGTGATGACATGAATGCATGGCACGGATTGCTTTTTCTGTCACTTTTGAGAGGAAATGAACATCAAGGGCCACAATATTGTGATTGATTTTTCGTCAAACATATTATTATCTCTTGCTCCCGAATCTGTTCTCAGCTGATAAACATCGGGAACTTCATAAAATGACAATTTGGATGGATTTCGCACCAGATCCAACTCATTATCACTGACGTCAGGAAAATATCGATCAAATCAATTTTTGAGTGCTGCCAAATGCAGTAAAAACAATTATTTTGTTCTTTTTTTTCTTTTCTTTTCAAATTGGGGAAACACGTGGTCTACAACCCCAATAACAAAAACGGGTGAGGACTTAAAAAAAAAGACAACAATTTGCATATTAACGTTGCAAATAAAAAAGAATTGAAAACATTCACAATATTTTAACTGCTCAAAGTGATCTGCCAACTAAGCAAGACGAATGGTCCATTCCTTGTCAGCCAGGCATGAAAATAAACATCATCCTGAAGTTCAAAGAATATGTTGAGCTTCTTTTCCGTCCCTTCTCCTTCTCCTTCTCCTTCTCCGTCTCCTTCTCCGTCTCCTTTTCCTTCTTCTTCTCTGTTTCTTTCTCCTTCTCCTTCTCCTTCTCCTTCTCCGTTTACTTCTCCTTCTCATTTTCCTTCTCCTTCTCCTTCTCCTTCTCTCCTTCTCCTTCTCCTTCTCCTTCTCCTTCTCCTTCTCCTTCTCTTCTCCTTCTCCTTCTCCGTTCCCTTCTCCTTCTCCGTCTTCGTCTCTTCTCCTACTCCTTCTCCTTCTCCTTCTCCGTCTCCTTCTCCTTCTCCGTCCCCTTCTCCTTCTCCGTCTTCGTCTCTTCTCCGTCTCCTTCTCCTTGTCCTTCTCTGTCTCTTTCTCCTTCTCCTTCTTCTTCTCCGTCTCCTTCTCGTCCTCCGACTTATACTTCTTTTCTTGATCTCCTTTTTGTTTGTCTTGTTTTTGTTCTGGATTTTGTTGTTCTGGTTGTTGTTGTTTTTGCTGGTGCTGTTGCTGCTGTTCTGTTCTTGTTGCTGCTGTTGTTGTTGTTGTTGTTGTCGGGTTTGTTGTTCTGCATTCAATAAAAGTTTCCACACTACTGGAATTTCCAAGCACCATAAAAGCCCTAATAATGCACGACCGTATCTTGAACCGATACAATAAGTCTTCTGTTTGGTCACCAAACATCAAATAAAATCTGATAAAATCTTAGAAATTTAGTGAAATATTAATTTCCTGTAATTGTACTGTAGTGCTGTTCTGCGATTTTTCGTTGTTCTGTAGCGTCGGTCCGGAAACTGATTGAACGCAGCTCTGTTTTCAACACTCCAACGTCGATCTTCCTCAATAACATCCCGAGCATTTCCAACGACCAATGGTACCCTTAGCAACGATGTGTACCGGTTGCCACAAGAGGACTTTGTTTTCAATCGTTGTTTCTCCTTCTTTGAACTTTGCCAACCTTTGAAAGCACTAGCTCCTCGATTTGCATTCTTACCCATAGGCCATTGGAAATAAAAGAAATGTTCCTGATGCATTTTTATTCCCATTTGATACAAACTTTATGTTTGCACGTTGTTGCAAATACTGATCCATAACACATAACGATGAATAAGGAAGTAACAGTCCCCGAGTTGTCACTGTTCCAAGGAAAACAGTTAGATAAATAATGAAGCCAACAAATATTCACAGAATAACACTACAATATCATTGGAGCAATGAATGTTACACTAGAATTTCTAAAGAGTTTTGGTTTGATTTTATGTAAGCAAACCGAAAACATGTTATAGGTTCAATATACGAGCGTTCAATATTGGTCCTCTAATGGAGCTCGGGAATATCTGGTAGGCCGGAAATGATAGATTATGCACTGTTTTACGAGGCATTATGCTAGCTTGTATTCATCTGTTTTCATATAAAATACAACTATTGTTTAGTCACAGATGTAATTGAATATAATAATGTTATGAATGTTTACGTTATAAACATCTAAGTGGGTGTTCTTGTTTGCACCGAAGGCCCACAGATGCTGAGTGTATCATTGCTTCTGCAGTATTGACTAGTTGGTCCAGTGATGCTAGAAAGGAAAGACGTGTTAAGTGAGTTCTTTTAATGCTCAATCCCGTATACTTAATTTGTCTTGGCTCAGAATGTATTATGGGGGTCTAACTTTTATAAAATATATATATATATATATATATATATATATATATATATATATATATATATATATATATATATAATATACAAATATATAATATATACATGTATATCGATAAATATTGTATATAATATATATAAATGTATCTGCTAAATGTGGATTGAGATATAAATTGTGGATTGGATTTTAAAGTCAGGTAACATAGCTTTCTAAAACAAACTGTCGGCGTAATAGGTGGAAACGGTTTAACGTTACTGCTTTTGACAGTCCCATTTGCATTGTAAATTTTACACATCATTTGATTAGCAAGGTCGATATGGAAGCTTTTGACACACTCGCTCACTTAATTTAACATATTATCTCTAAAGATAATTCATCAGTAATAATTGCATTTGTATACCGAGTTAAGTATTGCTGTGAGCATTTGTGACAAAAGGTGCATGGATTGGCTCACTGTCCAGTTAAAATTAAATCTCAAAATCTTTGGCAGTTGTTGTTTGATTCACCCTATGGGATATATAAAATAAAACATTTTTTTTATCATTGTTTCAGATTTAAGTTTGTCATCCTGTAACTTAAAGATAATAATTCAACAGTAAATCTGTGATGCTCATAGACAAGGTGTGATAATAAGCAACCAGCAAAACAAAACAACACGTCATAATGCCAAACCACTTAAAACACACCATAGTACACAGTAAGAAAACGTGTTTGCACTGTCTGCTGTTTTCCTACACGTGACGGTCCATACAGTAACGTTCTACCAATGTCTACCAATCGTGAAAATAGCTTCATTTTTATTAGTTTAAAATCCACTTATGTCTGACCATCAATAGCGATGACCGGAACTAATAACGCTTCCGTATGCCCTTCTTTCTCGCCTGAAGACCTACTCCTTAAGTTATTCTACATTCCTTCCTAGCCATTTCTTCGTCCACATTTGCGGTTGTGTTGAGTTTTCCTCTGTCAGTTTTACATAACTATTATCATTTTGCTTGAGTGTACATGTCTTGAGCATCGCTTACGGTCTACGCAAATACGCATCTTCAGAATTAATTCATGAACGTTTAAAACCTCCGGCTCAAGAGAGCTATTTTGGTCAACAGATAAGTTTAAATATAAGCCTTACAAAATCTGAACTAAATGACATTACATGTTCAAAATCCATTCTCAACCCTCATCAATAACACAAGCATACGAAAATCTAAGGAATTGACATATTTAGGCAGCGTTGTCACAAGTAGCGGAGGAGCTGACAAAGACGTTAACATACGTCTAAACAGAGCAAAAAACTCCCAGGAACTTCTTCAAAATGTATGAAAAACAAAAGAATACAATATTGCCACAACGCCTAAAATTTACCAAAGATGTGACCTATCAACTCTACTATATAGATCTGAATGCTGGATTGTGACGGACAGAGACATGAACAAAAAGTTGTCCTCATTCCACACCAAATGCCTGCGAAAAATCAAAATATATATTTTGGCCAAACAAAATTTCAAAACGAGACTCTGCTCCGAAACTGCAAAATAGACCACATGCAAGACATTCTTCTTAAAAGATGATGGAGGTAGATAGAGTAGGTTTTAAGAAAAGAAGAAGGGAGCATCACCAAGATTGCCCTACATTGGACCCCTGAAGGTAAAAGGAGACATGGCAGGCCAAAAACAACTTGGAGAAGAACAGCAGAGAATGATATTAAAGATTTGCGCGCGACACCTGGAATTCCATAAAGACACTTGCCATGAAAAGAGAGAGATGGAGATCTTTCATTGATGAACCTACATGCCAACTGGCATAATGGGTAGTAAGTAAGTAAGTAGGTAAGTAAGTAAGTAAGTGGATAAGTAAGTAAGTAAGTAAGTAAATAATTAAGTAAGTAAGTAAGTCAGCCAGTAAGTAAGTAGTTTATACAATGTGTTCTGACATATTGGGTTCCTCCACAGTAAATAATTTATACAATGTGTTTTGGACATATTGGGTTCCTCCACTATTTGGTTTACTATGGATGAACCTAAAATGACCAGAGTACATCGTATATTTGGTTTTCTATGGAGCAACCTAAAATGGCCAGAGCACATTGTATAAATGGTTTACTGTGGAGGAACCCAAAATGGCCAGAACACATTGTATAAATTAAGGTTTACTGTGGAGGAATCCAATATGTCCAAAACACATTGTATAAATGGTTTATAACTTAGAACCAATGCCATTTATTGTTCTATGACACTCTTTGCTATTGTTAACTTAGAACCAATGCCATTTATTGTTCTATGACACTCTTTGCTATTGCTAACTTAGAACCAATGTCATTTATTGTTCTATGACACTCTTTGCTATTGTTAACTTAGAACCAATGCCATGTATTGTTCAATGACACTCTTTGCTATTGTTAACTTACAACCAAGAGATGTAACTTTTATAACATGTCCTTTATACACTTAGGTGTGTTGCAATGACGACAACACCAGTTCAAAACCCAAGGCTGTCCCTGGTGTTTTGTCAGTTGTAGTCTTACAGTAGTTACTTCTCTCTGTTTTCCTGACTCGGTTCAGGTTCAGGTAGCAATGGCTACCCCACTATAATAGTTAGAGCAATGGCTACCCCACTATAATAGTTAGAGCAATGGCTACCCCACTATAATAGTTAGAGCAATGGCTACCCCACTATAATAGTTAGAGCAATGGCTACCCCACAATGGCTACCCCACTATAATAGTTAGAGCAATGGCTACCCCACTATAATAGTTAGAGCAATGGCTAATAGTTAGAGCTATGGCCCCCACTATAATTGTTAGAGCAATGGCTACTCCGCTATAATACTTAGAGCAATGGCTACTCCGCTATAATAGTTAGAGCAATGGCTACTGCGCTATAATAGTTAGAGCAATGGGTACCCGCTATAATGGTTAGAGCAATGGCTACTGCGCTATAATAGTTAGAGCAATGGCTACTCCGCTATAATAGTTAGAGCAATGGCTACTCCGCTACAATAGTAAGAGCAATGGCTATTCCGCTATAATAGTTAGAGCAGTCGCTACTCCGCTATAATAGTTAGAGCAGTCGCTACTCCGCTATAATAGTTAGAGCAGTCGCTACTCCGCTATAATAGTTAGAGCAGTCGCTACTCCGCTATAATAGTTAGAGCAATGGCTACTCCGCTATAATAGAGCAACGGCTACTCCGCTATAATAGTTAGAGCATTGGCTACCCCGCTATAATAGTTAGAGCAATGGCTACTCCGCTATAATAGTTAGAGCAATGGCTAATCCGCTATAATAGTTAGAGCAATGGCTACTCCGCTATAATAGTTAGAGCAATGGCTATCCCGCTATAACAGTTAGAGCAATGGCTACCCCACTATAATAGTTAGAGCAATGGCTACTCCGCTATAATAGTTATAGCAATGGCTACTCCGCTATAATAGTTAGAGCAATGGCTACTCCGCTATAATAGTTAGAGCAATGGCTACCCCGCTATAATAGTTAGAGCGATGGCTATTCCGCTATAATAGTTATAGCAATGGCTACTCCGCTATAATAGTTAGAGCAATAGCTACTCCGCTATAATAGTTAGAGCAATGGCTACTCCGCTATAATAGTTAGAGCAATGGCTACCCCGCTATAATAGTTAGAACAATGGCTACCTTGCTATAATGGTTAGAGCAATGGCTACCCCCGCTATAAATGGTTAGAGCAATGACTACCCCGCTATAATAGTTAGAACAATGGCTACCCCGCTATAATGGTTAGAGCGATGAATACCCCGCTATAATAGTTAGAGCAATGGCTACCCCGCTATAATGGTTAGAGCAATGGCTACTCCGCTATAATAGTTATAACAATGGCTACCCCGCTATAATGGTTAGAGCGATGAATACCCCCACTATAATAGTTAGAGCAATGGCTACCCCGCTATAATGGTTAGAGCAATGGCTACCCCGCTATAATGGTTAAAGCAAATGGCTACCCCGCTATAGTAGTTAAAGCAAATGGTACCCTTCTATAGTAGTTAAAGCAAATGGTACCCCGCTATAGTAGTTAAAGCAAATGGTACCCCGCTATAGTAGTTAAAGCAAATGGTACCCCGCTATAGTAGTTAAAGCAAATGGTACCCCGCTATAGTAGTTAGAGCAAATGGTACCCCGCTATAGTAGTTAGAGCAAATGGTACCCCGCTATAGTAGTTAGAGAATGGTCTTGCCAGAGAGTAAGCACCTTACAGGATCTTCTACTGAATGAATTCCCAAGGAGTTGAGAAGGACTTTGAATGGAATGGTATGATGGGGATAACTGATATACAATCGGTGAGCCTGCACTTATGTGGAAACGAACTTTAAATTATCCGTCTTTATCGTTAAGCTCTGATGGAAA
Source organism: Doris montereyensis (assembly GCA_037039925.1). Classification (NCBI taxonomy): domain Eukaryota; kingdom Metazoa; phylum Mollusca; class Gastropoda; order Nudibranchia; family Dorididae; genus Doris; species Doris montereyensis. The sequence continues at coordinate 78,722 of JAXRKP010001732.1, read as the reverse complement.
ATGCCGCTGAACCAGCACTGCTTGAAAAGCTTTACCATTTTATATTTGCATTTTCAGTAGAACCATGTAATTTCTCTCTAAACGTTCAACCCGCGAACGATACAACAGGGGTTGTTCTTTTTAAATTATTGATTCTACTGTCTTATATTTATTGTATCTTATTCTATGTCCACGAAAGCTTGGCGATAAATTATCTCGGCGGAGCAATTGAAAAGCTAAAACTAGAAAACTTCGTTTAAAATGAACTTCGTTAGCCATTGTGCCACCAGGGATGCTCTCAGGTAATAGAATGGTAATGACCGTAGACGTAAAGACGGGACAGAAAAAGGATAAAAATCCTGAAAAAAAAAGCAAATAAAAGAGACACGCCACCAGGAATTTCCACCTGAAGCAAAAATTGTATGCAAGACAAAATATAAAAAAAAACCCATTAGCTGCGAGTGGAGGTGAAATGATCTAATCAATGAGTAAAGAGAGAAAAGACTCTTAAGTTCGTCTTGACCTACTGTAATGAGAAGAAAAGGAACTATACAGTCTTAAAGAAGAGTACTTAAGACAGTCACGTGATTTAAATAAAGCATTAGTTACAAAGCTGACTTGGGTAAGACAGGTAAAGACGAATATAATGGTAGACTTTAAAAATAGAGGAGGGTAATCAATCCTAAAGACGGTATAAAAATTGAACACTGGGAAGGAAGCTATCGTGTTAACCTGTTATTACAATGTATGAGGCGGGTGTGGGGGAGGGGGAGAGAGAGAAATCCTGGTACTTAGTTAAAGTCGAGGACGGATAGTTTTCATGCGTAGTGTTTAAAACTGTGGGGGGAGGGGAGGGGGAGAGATCAATCATGAAGACTGTTTAAAAAAATTAGGAGTGGGGAAGAGAGAGCGAGAAGCAATCGTTCAAACTGTTTAAAAACGGAGGAGTAGGGGGGGTGGAGAGAGCAGTCATACAGACTGTTTAAAAACGGAGAAGTGGGGGTGGCTGGAGAGAGCAGTCATACAGACTGTTTAAAAACGGAGAAGTGGGGGGGGTGGAGAGAGCAGTCATACAAACTGTTTAAAAACGGAGGAGTGGGGGTGGAGAGGGCAGTCATACAGACTGTTTAAAAACGGAGAAGTAGGGGAAAGAGAGGGCAATCATACAGACTGTTTAAAAACGGAGAAGGAGAGAGCAGTCATACAGACTGTTTAAAAACGGAGAATTGGGGGAGAGAGAGGAGCAGTCATACAGACTGTTTAAAAACGGAGAAGTGGGGGAGGGTGGTTGGAGAGAGCAGTCATACAGACTGTTTAAAAACGGAGGAGTGGGGGGGGACATGGAGAGAGCAGTCATACAGACTGTTTAAAACGGAGGAGTGGGAGGGGTGGAGAGAGCAGTCATACAAACTGTTTAAAAACGGAGAGTGGAAGGGGGGGGTGGAGAGAGCAGTCATACAAACTGTTTAAAAACGGAGGAGTGGGGGTGGAGAGAGCAGTCATCCTTAGAGACTGTTTAAAAACGAGAGAAGTGGGGGGTGGAGAGAGCAGTCATACAGACTGTTTAAAAACGGAGAAGTGGGAGAGAGAGAGAGAGAGAGAGAGCAGTCATACAGACTGTTTAAAAACGGAGAAGTGGGGGGGGGGTGGAGAGAGCAGTCATACAGACTGTTTAAAAACGGAGAAGTGGGGTGGAGAGAGCAGTCATACAGACTGTTTAAAAACGGAGGAGTGGGGGGTGGGGGGGTGGGGGTGAGAGAGCAATCATACAGACTGTTTAAAAACGGAGGAGTGGGGGGGTGAGAGAGCAATCATACAGACTGTTTAAAAAGGAGACGTGAAAGGGGGGAGAGGGCAGTCATACAGACTGTTTAAAAACAGAGGAGTTAGAGGGAAATCATACAGGTTTAAAAACGGAGAAACAATCATACAGACTGTTTAAAAATGGAAGAGCGGGGGAATCAAGGGAGAGAGCAGTCATACAGACTTTAAAAACCTAGGAGTGGGGGAGACATGACGAGAAGCAATCATACAGACTGTTTACAAACGCAGTCGTAAAAAGGTAGTGTGTGAAAGGAGAGAGAGTGAGAGAGAGAGAGAGAGAGAGAGAGAGAGAGAGAGAGAGAATGATAGAGACTGTTTCAAAACAGGAGGAGTGAGAGAGAGGAGAGAGAGAGAGATAGAGACTGTTTAAAAACAGAGAGAGAGAGAGAGGGAGAGAGAGATAGACACTGTTTAAAAACAAAGAGATTGGGAGAGAGGGAGAGAGCAATGATAGAGACTGTTTAAAAACAGAAGGAGTGGGGGTGGGGGAGGGGGTGAGAGAGCAATCATACAGACTGTTTAAAAACAGAGGAGTTAGGAAGGGGGGGGGGGGGTGAGAGAGCAATCATACAGACTGTTTAAAAATGAGGAGTCGGGAAGGGGTTTAAAAACAGAGGAGTTAGCAATGATACAATCATACAGACTGTTTAAAATGGAAGAGAGTGAGGGGGAGGGAGAGAGCAACCATACAGACTGTGTAAACAGGTAGGAGTTAAAGGGGGAGTGAACAATGATACAGACTGTTTCAAAACGGAGGAGTGGGAGGGGGAGAGAGCAATGATAAAGACTGTTTAAAAACAGACGATTGAGAGACGGGAGAGAGCAATGATAGAGACTGTTTAAAAACAAAGGATTGGGAGGGGAGGGGAGAGAGCAATCATAGAGACTTTTTGGGAGAGGGAGGAGAGCAATCATAGAGATTGTTTAAAAACGCAGAAGTGATAGAGGGGAGAGAGCAATCATACAGACTGTTTAAAAACGGAGGATTGAGAGAGGGGAGAGAGCAATCATACAGACTGTTTAAAAACGGAGGATTGATAGAGGGGAGAGAGCAATCATACAGACTGTTTAAAAACGGAGGATTGATAGAGGGGAGAGAGCAATCATACAGACTGTTTAAAAACGGAGGATTGATAGAGGGGAGAGAGCAATCATACAGACTGTTTAAAAACGGAGGATTGATAGAGGGGAGAGAGCAATCATACAGACTGTTTAAAAACGGAGGATTGATCGAGAGGAGAGAGAGCCATCATAGAGACTGTTTAAAAACGGAGGAAGTTGATAGAGGGGAGAGAGCAATCATACAGACTGTTTAAAAACGGAGGATTGATACAGGGGAGAGAGCAATCATACAGACTGTTTAAAAACGGAGGATTGATAGAGGGGAGAGAGCAATCATACAGACTGTTTAAAAACGGAGGATTGATAGAGGGGAGAGAGCAATCATACAGACTGTTTAAAAACGGATAGATCATACAGACTGTTTAAAAACGGAGGATTTCATAGAAATGTTTAAAAACACAGAGGGAGAGGCAATCATTCAGACTGTTTAAGAGCAAAAAACAGAGGATTGATATACAGACTGTTTAAAAACGGAGGATTGATAGAGGGAGAGAGCAATCATACAGACTGTTTAAAAACGGAAAAAGGGAGGAATTGAGACTGTTTAAAAACGGAGGGAGAGAGCAATCATACAGACTGTTTAAAAACGGAGGATTGATAGAGGAGAGAGAGAGAGCAATCATAGAGATTGTTTAAAAACGGAGAATTGATAGAGGGAGAGAGCAATCATACAGACTATTTAAAAACGGAGGATTGATAGAGGAGAGAGAGCAATCATACAGATTGTTTAAAAACGGAGAAGATTGAGAGGGGAAAGAACAATCATACAGACTTTAAAAACGGAGGAGTGGGAGAGGGGAGAGAAACAATGACAGATTGTTTTAAAATGGATGAATGTGGGGGTGGGGTGAGGGGAGGAGAAGCAACCAGACAGACTTTTTGAAATCGAAGAGGGGGGTAGGGAGGGAGAGAGCAATCATACAGACTTTTAAAAATGGAAGAGTCGGGGAGAGGGAGGGGGCGAGAACAATCATACAGCATGTTTAAAAATGGACGTCTGACGAAACAAGCGATTACAGACTGCTTTTAAAAATGAATGTGGGGAGTGGGGGTGAGGGGAGAGCAGTCATACAGATTGTTTTGGAACAGTGAAGGAGGGGGGGGAGTGGGGAGGAACAATCATACAGAGGGGTAAACATGGGATTGAAAAATGGAACAGTGGGAGAGCAATCATACAGATTGTTTAAAAATTAAGAGTCGGGGGAGGGAGGGGAGCAATCATACAGATTGTTTTAAAAATGGAACAGTGGGAGGGGGGAGGGAGCGAGAAATTATACAGATTGTTTAAAAATGGAACAGGAGGGTGAGGGAGGGGAGCAATCATACAGATTGTTTAAAAATGGAACAGTGGGAGGGGGGAGCAATTGGAAAAATGGAACAGGGGGGGGGGGTAAATCATACAGATTGTTTAAAAATGGAACAGTGGGAGGGGGGAGCAAGGGAGGGGGGGGGGGTCGAGAGAAGTAATAAGATTAACTGTATAAATATTGAAGGCGGATGAAATCACGTAAACAGTAAAAATTAAACCTTTAATGGTCAAAACAATCATGTTGATGAATTTAAAGTGGTGGACGAAAACAGGATGATGTCGTTTGTTTAGAAAGATCGAGACGGGAAGAAAATCATGCGAAATGCGAGTAAACATGGATGGCAGTGAGAAAAGCAAACTATCCTCTGAAGATAACCTTTTGTTTCTTCCTGTTGTTTTTTTTTTCTAACTATGCCTGGTTATCAAGTGTTCTTAAACAAAGAGAATCACTATCGTAGTGTGTCTAAGGCTTCGAGTATAAAGATGTCACCTGAAGTCAATGATAATATGGTAACTGGCTGGCTATGAGTGGTAAAGCAATCACAAGAGGATTGAGTTGCGTCCAGAAGCCAGGCGTGCTACAAAGCTGTCTTGCGGTATATACTGGCGATCAAAAGAAAGTACACACTTTTCAATTTCCATTTAAATGGCTGAACTCGAGCGTAGCCATTTTAATTTGTTCGCAATGTTCAAAATACAACTGAATTTCACTTATCTAGAAACAAAATAAACCTGAGCTTATTTTTGGAGGCTCACTGTTTGTATTTATGTGTAAAACTGGAAAATGAATTCGTCCAAAGCACTAGTGGGTATTTAAGCCTTCTTTGTTTTGCAAGGGATGAAAGCTTGTCGGAAGGGTTATCTGAAGTCGCATAACACGTAGTTATTTGCAGTTAAATAGCAATGTTATGATAGAAATAAAATTAGAGAAATCAAGCTCTGGGAATGCTGGGGCAAACGCTAGGTATCCGTCGTGGCTAAGGCAATTAATGATCAAAGAAAAAGTATCCGAGCTCTAAGGGAACATCACGAAGCTACTAGCTCTGCGATAGACAGACCAACAAGTGGCCGCCAAAGGTACCAAGATAAGTTCAAGATCGCTATATATCAGAAGTCTTCACTTGCGGGATCGCTTGAGAATAGCATCTAAAGCAGTTCGTGAGTTTCCAAGACAAGTTAAGATCAGTCGATAAACTGCCCACCGTAGAAGTATCCCATTTGTCACCGTTACACGAATCCCTGCTACGATAAGCCATCTGCGTATTCATCATTGCCGAGCTAGAGTAATATAGGCTCAGTTTCATCGCAGATAGTTTAAATTGGTCAATGGGAGGATGTGGTTTTCAGAGCTGACTCTCGTTTTCTCCTGAAACATTATGATGGGAGGTTAAACCGTTACAGAGCAGCTAATGATCGCTACTTTCATGTGCGTATGCGTGTGGGTATGTGTGTGTGTGTTTGTGTGTGTGTGTGTGTGCGTGTGCAGAGAGAGAGAGAGGCAGAGAGAGAGAGAGAGAGAGAGAGAGAGAGAGAGAGAGAGAGAGAGAGAGAGAGAGAGAGAGAGAGAGAGAGAGAGAGAGAGAGAGAGAGAGAGAGAGAGAGAGAGAGAGAGAGAGAGAGAGAGAGAGTCAAGCCAGCGACAAACGAAGTATGACTGTATGTGGAGACATTAAAGAACTTAATTGGTAGTACTCAAGAGAAACATGACCGCCAGATACATTGACGAGGTGTTACAGACTCAACCTCCTTTAATTCTTGCATCAACATAGACGTCACATGGTATTCCAGAAGGATGATACACCCACGCATCGAGCAATAACCACTCAGGATTTTTGTTTGTCACCAGTAACATAAAATTAATGGAAACTTGGCTTCTAATTCACCAAACTTGAACCTTATTGAGCTTTTGAGGGACAAGATTGATGGGCATGTTCGCACCTTGTTTCATCTTCAAACGGACATTAATGAATTTAAACTAGCTTTCATTAATGCATAGAATACTGTTTCTCAACATTGTATCTTAAATTATGTACACTCTATACGCCAAAAATGCATGGCTCAGTGACTGTACACTCTATACGCCAAAGACACACCGCTCAATGGCTGTACACTCTATACGCCAAAGATACATGGTTCAGTGACTGTATACTCTATACGCCAAAGATACATGGCTCAATGGCTGTACACTCTATATGCCAAAGATACATGGCTTAATGGCTGTACACTCTATACGCCAAAGATACATGGCTCAATGGCTGTACACTCTATACGCCAAAGATACATGGCTCAATGGTATGTACTTCTATATGCCAAAGATGCATGGCTCAATGGCTGTACAATATATACATCAAAGATGCATGGCTCAATGGCTATACACTATTTATGCCAAAGATGTACGGCTCAATGGCTGTACACTCTATATGCCAAAGATGTACGGCTCAATGGCTGTACACTCAATATGCCAAAGACACATGGCTCAATGGCTGTACACTCTACATGCCAAAGATACATGGCTCAATGGCTGTACACTCTACATGCCAAAGATGCATGGCTCAATGGCTGTACACTCTACATGACAAAGATGTATGGCTCAATGGCTGTACACTCTACATGCCAAAGATGCATGGCTCAATGACTATACACTATATATGCCAAAGATGCATGGCTCAATGGCTGTGATCAACGATGACGCCAACCACACGGCCTAATGGTTTTGAAACTCTTAGTTCTTTCCTTTCGTTGCTTTTTTAAACTTTAGTTTGATTTACCTATCTCCACAACTAAGGTTAAATCCAGATTTTGGTACTGTTGTTGCCTTTTCTACTGACTGCCCTTGTGAACAGCCAACGGATCATACACAGACTGCTGTGATCGGCACACGCGACCTCATTTGTATCGTCTGCCTTCGATGGGACTAGGTGTCGATCCACCTACCTGGACCAGACGTGAGGCGGGGGGGGGGGGGGGGAGACTTTACTCGAAAGATCTTGACAACGTTTTTCAACCGTCCACAGGGCTTGAACTCACGTTCTTTGAGTTGGAGACGCGAACACCTTGTGTCTAGAATATTGTGTCTCCGTTTAATTTATCACCTTGATAGAATTAGATTGAAATATGTTATATGGATTACATGGAATTTAGAAATTTCCAATTGTGTTTTTTTTATACAGTTAAATTGATTACTGTATAATATTTAGTTTGCATACTTAAAATTGTGTTTATAGGCAAAAACGCCACATTGGTAAATATAGGGTGATAGTTTCTTTTGATCATCAGTATAGGCACATTCATGTAGTACATGTATTACAATTGGCTAAAATTCCAGACCTTGAATCCAATGGGAAGCCACGTACTCCGTCTGACAAAGGAACGATAGCACATCATTTCAATAGGAAGGAACGAGTATATTGTTTTAATAAGAAGGAATTATAATGCTGTAAACTTGTTCACTGACACTAACAAACTGTTCAACAGCATGAGAAATGATTCCGAATTACACTTACCAAACTGTTAAACATCATGAAAAATGATTCGGAATTACACTAACCAAACCGTTAAACAGCATGAGAAACGATTTGGAATTATACTAACCAAACTCTTAAACAGCATGAGAAATTATTAGGAATTACACACCCAAACTGTTAAACAGCATGAGAAACGATTCGGAATTACACTAACCAAACTGTTAAATAGCATGAGAAACGATTCGAATTACATTAACCATAACTGTTAAACAGCATGAGTAACACTTCGAATTGCACTAACCAAACTGTTAAACAGCATGAGAAACGATTCGAATTACACTAACCAAAACTGTTAAAAAGCATGAGAAACGATTCGGAATTACAGTAACCAAACTGTTAAACAGCATGAGAAACGATTCGGAATTACACTAACCAAACTGTTAAACAGCATGAGAAACGATTCGGAATTACACCAACCAAAAAACTGTTAAACAACATGAGTAACAATTCGAATTACACTAACCAAACTGTTAAACAGCATGAGAAACGATTCGGAATTACACTAACCAAAACTGTTAAACAGTATTAGAAACGATTCGGAATTAAACTGTATATGTATGCGATATATTATAACTATGGTCGTATAATTCTTCGTGAACTAATAACAGAAACATGTATATTTTCCCACGACAAGGAATGTGAATGGTTTCTTTATTTCATTAATACCATAGCTTACTTCTGAATACTAAGACAACATCAATATACATGAGTTCGTTTGAAAACTGATATTTATTGAACCAGTTTCACGATAGTCATCAATAATTTTAAAAAAAGTTCTTCTTTTAGATTCATTATCAGCTAGATGAATAGAGCGATCAATTCAAAGGCTTAGAATAAAACAATAATGAATAAACAAAGCAAAGCAACTTGAAACGGGCCGAATCCTTCGTAGCACTTGACTGTTAGAAAAAAACCAACAAAAAAAAAACACAAAAAAAACCCACTTATTATTTCAATGCTTTAAGGTTTGAGTTTGTGCATGGAAACCACACTTTGTTCATAACAATTCATCCACGAACAATCCAGAAATGAATGAGTCTGAGAAACGCGAGTGAAAATACTGAAACACCTGAACGGAGAGAAAATAGTTCGTGTTACAATAAAAGGTCAACAGTGAAAATGAAATCAACGATCGCTCCGCCATGTTATTGGGTGGCGTTTATTCTCCTCCTGTCAACAACAAAATATTGAATCTACTGCCAGCACCCATTTTTTATTGTTTGTTTGAATTCCACCCTACAGGTAGGTCTGTTTGAAAAGCTTCCACAGAGACAAAGAGATAAAGGTCACGATTGTATTGTCTCATGGATTAAGCTAGGGCCATTCTGGAAACCTTTTCTTTGCATCTTTGTTGATGTGAGGAAGGAAGAAATATTATTACAGGATAGATATCCTCTGTGGTCAATTTTGTATTTTATTGTCATAAAAAAGACCGGGATAGACAGACAAACAGAAAGTCAGACAGACAGACAGTTTGACAGGCATGCAGAGAGATGTAAAGAAACACAGAGAGAGAGAGAGAGAGAGAGAGAGAGAGAGAGAGAGAGAGAGAGAGAGAGAGAGAGAGAGAGAGAGAGAGAGAGAGAGAGAGAGAGAGAGAGAGAGAGAGAGAGAGAGAGAGAGAGAGAGAGAGAGAGAGAGAGAGAGAGAGAGAGAGAGAGAGAGAGAGAGAGAGAGAGAGAGAGAGAGAGAGAGAGAGAGAGAGAGAGAGAGAGAGAGAGAGAGAGAGAGAGAGAGAGAGAGAGAGAGAGAGAGAGAGAGAGAGAGAGAGAGAGAGAGAGAGAGAGAATGCGTACACCGCGATTATGTCATACAATAACAACTGTACAAACTTGAAACACAAGCAAAGAGCACAGACCTCCGATCACACCGTTCATAAATGTAGCATTGTTAGAGTACAACCTATTGCTATGTTTTCTTTGATACTGCTAGGAAATAACAACTAAACTTAATAGTCTCCTGTCCGTTTCCTGCTCTGTGTTTGTTTTGCTTTATGATTTTGCACTATTTCTGAGGCTAGTATGATTTTAGCAATCGGTACTGCCTTGACCAATCAGTAAAGTTGCATCATCGATACGATACTGTCAATCCTTCACGGCGTTTTATGGTAAGTGTGCAAGCCTGGTGTATCAGCAGATGGTGATTCAGAACATCCTCATAGTTGGATCGATTTGTTTCTTGCATCGTTTCCGACCTAACAGGAAACTGTCATCGACATTCGTTAAGCCGTTTCTGAGTAATGTTGCTAACAGACTGACCTATAGACAAATAAACAAAGCAACGCGGGTAAATCATAGCTGTCGGACGTATTTAACTCTCCTCCCAACTGGGTATATTTACAAAACACCAATAACTACCTTTTTCATTTCATTCTGATAACCATGTATTTATAGAATGCGGAAATAAGAACTTAGAAACAATAACAGATAAATAAAAGTAGGACAGTTCAACCTTCCTCTTCATGTAAGTCTTTCCGTGACAGTTTTGGTTCAAAATGTACACATCGAGTATATGTTACATATCTTATATCTAAATATATGATTCTAAGTCAGTCACTGTTTGTTTGCCAAAGGCTCTGTTGCCAGGCCAGTAAGAGTAACCACATTCTTCATGTACGTTGTAAGTGATCTCAATTCGTTTTCATTTCAGGATGTTTTCTAAGTGATCTCAAGTACGTTTTCATTTCAGGATGTTTTCTAAGTGATCTCAAGTACGTTTTCATTTCAGTTCGTTTTCATTTCAGGATGTTTTCTAATGATTTTCGTTTTCATTTCAGGATGATCATTTTCAGGATGTTTTTATGATCTCAAGTTTTCATTTCAGGATGTTTTCTCTCAAGTAATTTCAGGATGTTTTTCTAAGTGATTTCAAGTTGTTTCATTTCAGGATGTGTGATTTCATTTCAGGATGTTTTCTAAGCGTTTCATTTCAGGATGTTTTCTAAGTGATCTAATACTTTTTCATTTCAGGATGTTTTCTAAGCCGCATTTTGTACAGTTCTTATGAAAAGTTGGAATACTGTCGTTCACGCCTATCTGCCTCCTATTCTTTCTTCGTATCACTCGGGATGTAACATGAATGTATATCATGAATGTGTGCATATATATAATATATATTATTATATATATATATATATATATATATATATATATATATATATATATATATATATATATATATATATGGCCATTACACATTTTTATATATATATAATATTAATTATTATCTTGAAAAAAATATTGTATAGCATGATTCATATATCTCTTATGTTATACTCACAGCAGAAGTGTGAATTCGAATAATAATGATATAATGTTGGACGTGCCCACCATTCACCTGGCATGGGTCAAAATCCACCGTGTCTGTCATACATTATTATGGTAGATGCTTTGTCTAGATGGTTTATTCTGATAACGTTGAGGATTTTGTTCTTTTTTGGGGGATGGCGGAGGTGGCCGGGGAGGGTGTGGGTTGTATGTGTTTGTTCGTTGTTACAAGATAAGCGATATGGTTACAACATTACAAACAAGGGGACATGGTTACAACATTTACAAACAAGGGACATGGTTACAACATTACAAACAAGGGGACATGGACAACATTACAAACAAGGGGACATGGTTACAACATTACAAACAAGGGGACATGGTTACAACATTACAAACAAGGGGACATAGTTACAACATTACAAAACAAGAGGACATGGTTACAACATTACAAACAGGGGACATTGGTTACAACATTACAAACAAGGGGACATGGTTACAACAATTAGAAACAAGGGGACATGTTACAACATTTGAAACAAGAGGACATGGTTACAAGATTACAAACAAGAGGGACATGGTTACAAGATTAGAGACAAGGGGACATGGTTACAAGATTAGAGACAAGGACACATGGTTACAACATTACAAACAAGGGGACATAGTTACAACATTGCAAACAAGGGGACATGGTTACAACAATTAGAGATAAGAGGACATGGTTACAAGATTACAAACAAGAGGACATGGTTACAAGATTGGAAACAAGAGGACATGGTTACAAGATTAGAGACAAGAGAGGACATTGTTACAAGATTAGAGACAAAAATATATAGTTACAAGATTAGAGACAATGGGACACGGTATCAAGATTACAGACAAGAGGACACGGTTACAATATTAGAGACAAGAGGACATGGTTACAAGATTACAAACAAGGGGATATGGTTATAAGATTACAAACAAGAGGACACGGTTAGAACATTAGAGACAAGAGGCCACGGTCACAAGAGACATGGTTACAAGCTTGAAGACAAGAGGACACAGTTACAAGATTAGAGACAAGGGGACACGGTTACACGATTAGAGACAAGACGACATGGTTAAAACATTACAGACAAGAGTTGTCACATGGTTACAGAGATTACAAGATTACAGACACAAGAGGACATGGTTACAAGATTACAGACAAGAGGACATGGTTACAAGATTACAGACAAGAGGACATGGTTACAAGATTAGAGACAAGACAAGAGGACAATAGTTCCAAGATTACGACAAGAAGATTAGACAATGGTTACAGATTAGAGACAATTGTTACAGATTAGATGGTTACAAGATTAGAGACAAGGACGACACGGTTACAAGATTAGAGACAAGGGACACGGTTACAAGATTAGAGACAATGGGACACGGTTACAAGATTAGAGACAACAGGACATTGTTACAAGATTAGAGACAATGGGACATGGTTAGAAGATTAGAGACAAGACGTACATTAGGTTACAAGATTAGAGACAAGAGGACACGGTTACAAGATTAGAGACAACAGGACACGGTTACAAGATTACAGACAATGGGACACACGGTTAGAAGATTAGAGCCAAGAGGACACGGTTACAAGATTAGGACATGGTTACAAGATTAGAGACAAGAGGACACGGTTACAAGATTAGAGACAAGAAGGGACACGGTTACAAGATTAGAGACAATGGGACACGGTTACAAGATTAGAGACAAGAGGACATGGTTACAAGATTAGAACAAAAAGGACAAGAGGACACGGTTACAAGATTAGAGACAAGACGACACGGTTACAAGATTAGAGCCAAGAGGACACGGTTACAAGATTAGAGACAAAAGTGACACGGTTACAAGATTAGAGACAACAGGACATTTTACAAGATTAGAGACAATGGGACACGGTTACAAGATTAGAGACAAGAGGACATGGTTACAAGATTAGAGACAATGGACACGGTTACAAGATTAGAGACAAGAGGACACGGTTACAAGATTAGAGACAAGGGGGATAAGATTAGAGCCAAGGTTACAAGATTAGAGACAAGAGGACACGGTTACAAGATTAGAGACACAAGAGGACACGGTTACAAGATTAGAGACAAAAGGACACGGTTACAAGATTAGAGACAAAAGGACATAGTTACAAGATTAGAGACAAGAGGACATGGTTACAAGATTAGAGACAAGAGGACACGGTTACAAGATTAGAGACAAGGACACGGTTACAAGATTAGAGACAAGAGGACACGGTTACAAGATTAGAGACAAGAGGACACAGTTAGAAGATTAGAGACAAGTGGACATGGTTATAAGATTAGAGACAAGGGACACGGTTACAAGATTAGAGACAAGAGAACATGGTTACAAGATTAGAGACAATAGAACATGGTTACAAGATTAGAGACAATGGGACATTGTTACAAGATTAGAGATAAGAGGACATGGTTACAAGATTGGAGACCAGAGGGACATGGTTACAAGAATAGAGACAAGAGGACATAGTTACAAGAATAGAAACAAGAGGACATGGTTACAAGATTAGAGACATGAAGACATGATTAAAAGATTATAGACAGCGGCCATGTTACAAGATTAGAGACAGAAGGACATTGTTACATGATTAGAGACAAAGGACATGATTACAAGATTAAAGACAAGGCACGGTTACAAGTTTAGAGACAATGAGTTGTGGTTACAAGGTTAGAGTTGTGGTTACAAGATAAGAGAACATGATTACAAGATTAGAGTCAAGAGGACATGGTTACAAGAGAGACAAGGGGACATGGTCAGGAAGATTAAAGAGACAAGAGGACATGGTTTACAATATTAGAGACAAGAGGACGTTACAAGGTTACAAGAATAGAGACAAGAGCGATGTGGTTACAAGGTTAGAGACACAGAGGACATGGTTACAAGATTAGAGAATAAGGCATGGTTACAATGTTAGAGACATGAAGACATGATTAAAAGATTATAGACATGGCCATGGTTACAAGGTTAGAGACAAGACAAGGCTAGAGACAAGGACATGGTTACAAGGTTAGAGACAAGGCGTTGTGGTTACAAGGTTAGAGACAAGGCGTTGTGGTTACAAGGTTAGAGACAAGGCGTTGTGGTTACAAGATAAGAGACAAAAGGACATGATTACAAGATTAGAGATAAGGCGTTGTGGTTACAAGGTTAGAGACAAGGCTTTGTGGTTACAAGGTTAGAGACAAGAGGACATGGTTAGAAGATTAGAGAGAAGCATTGTGGTTACAAGATTAGAGACAAGGCGTTGTGGTTACAAGGCTAGAGACAAGGCGTTGTGGTTACAAGGCTAGAGACGAGGCGTTGTGGTTACGAGGCTAGACACAAGGCATTGTGGTTACATGGCTAGAGACAAGGCGTTTTGGTTACACGGCTAAAGACAAGGTGTTGTGGTTACAAGGCTAGAGACAAGGCGTTGTGGTTACAAGATTAGAGACAAGGCGTTGTGGTTACAAGGCTAGAAGACAAGGCGTTGTGTTACAAGGCTAGAGACAAGGCGTTGTGGTTACATGACTAGAGACAAGGCATTGTGGCTACATGGCTAGAAAACAAGGTGTTGTGGTTACAAGGTTAAAGATACGGCGCTGGTTACAAGGCTAGAGACAAGAAGGCTACAGACAATGCGTTGTGGTTACAAGGTTAAAGACACGGTGTTGTGGTTACAGGTTAGAGACAAGTCGTTGTGGTTACAAGGCTAGAGACAAGGCGTTGTGGTTACAAGGCTAGAGACAAGGCGTTGTGGTTACTAGGCTAGAGACAAGAGTTCTGTCTTTAATTACATTGTAGTTGCTGATGTCTCGGTCGTGTCTTGATTTCATTGGACATCTCTATAGATTGGCGACTCGGTTATGCAGAGGCAAGATAATGGCCTCTGAATCCAAAGAATGTGGGCTTCGCACCCGCCGACAGATTAAAACAGTTTTCTAGTGATTTTTCAAGTAAAATCTAATGCCCCCTTCCCCTGCTCCAGGTAAGTTGACCGACACCTAGTCCCACCGGAGACGGACGATAGAAACGAGGTCCCGTGTGCAGATCACAACACTCTGTGGGTAAGTTTACCTACCAAGCCCCCAAGATGACCTCAGTTGTTCGGATTTGTAATATGAAATCAAATAAGAAATGGCTATTAATGTCACATCTTTTGTCATCCCTTTTGGCAAGCCATGGGCCCCACTGTTTCTCTTTTTTTCATTTTCCCAGAAATAATTTAATTTCATCTGTTGATACAAGATACAATGATGGGTTTTAATTCCGTCAACAGATAATATGTTATTGATGATAAACCCATAAAAGAGACGAAGTGAAAAAAATAAATTATCACAGAAACACATCATGGGAATCTCATCTGATTGGGTTTCTGCCATAAAATATCAGATCTACACGAAATTACTTTCTACACCCTATCAACTCCTTGATCCCATTGTTTTATATTTACATCTCCCCCCCTCGAAATCTCTTTCTCCCGATGTACATTTGCCCCCCCCCCACCCCCCCGTCCATATGAGATTCTAGTCTAGTCCTATTTCTGTGTATTTCTGTAACCTAAGGATTCCATTAAAACTTTATAAGGGTATTGTGCCATATTCACCATCACGTGTTTTGTGTTGTTCTTGTTTTGTGTATATCTGTGTGTGTGTGTGTGTGTGCGCGCGCGTGTGTGTGTGTGATTTCTTTCTTCCTTTAACTACGTCTGCCAAAATTGAGACTTTCTTTGTACTGAATCACAAATCTCTCGTTTACAACGGTGTCAAATCAATGTTTTTTGTGTGTACAAAAATTGTTTTTTTCAACGGCCTGGGAGTGGTATACTTGGTTGAAAATGGGATTTGTATTTTGCAATGATTAATTTGGGTGGAGGGGGGTGGGAGATTGCGTTGACAAGATTGGGGGTGAGGGGGTGGTTTGTTGGGGCCTCATTGACGCTGACAAGGTAAAGGGGGGAGGAAGGGATTAATTATGGTCAATTCCATTATTCATTTGCTGGACAGTACACGATGTCCAGATATGAGAAAAGGAATAATAGGTCACTATGAATGCTTGCTCTTCATTGCTATGCATTTCCCAAAAAACTTTCTAAACGATGACGTCAAATCGTCGCTTATTCGATCACGGTGGCATGGGAATCTCTCATCAATGGTGACTGCGTTGTCACATTTGAGACGCCAACCATACCCGTGGAAGTTAATGATAAAATGCCCACGTGTCCACATATTATAAATAATAGATTCATTTGATTTCTTCCGGTGTCCCTAACTGATAAGACATAATATAGTGTTAGATTAAGAGTATTGAATTAAATCATGATATAACAAAAATTAAATCATGTGTCTTTACGTTTGTTTCATATATAACAAAATTAAATCATGATATAACAAAAATTAAATCATGATATAACAAAATTTAATCATGAATAACAAAAATAAATCATGATATAACAAAAATTAAATCATGATATAACAAAAATTAAATCATGATATAACAAAAAAAATCATGATATAACAAAAATTAAATCATGATATAACAAAAAAATCATGATATAACAAAAATTAAATCAAATAAAAAAAAAATCATGATATAACAAGATATAACAAAAGATATAAAAAATTAAATCATGATATAAAAAAAATTAAATCATGATATAACAAAAAAATCATGATATAACAAAATTAAATCATGATATAACAAAAATTAAATCATGATATAACAAAATTAAAATCTAATTAAATCATGATATAATAAAAATTAAATCATGAGATAAATCATGATATAACAAAATTAAATCATGATATAACAAAAAATTAAATCATGATATAACGTTAAATCATGATATAACAAAATTAAATCATGATATAACAAAAATTAAATCATGATATAACAAAAATTTCATGATATAACAAAAATTAAATCATGATATAACAAAAGTAAATCATGATATAACAAAAATTAAATCATGATATAATATAACGGGGTTTTTTAAAAATCATGATATAAAAGGTTTTTAAAATCATGTTTTTTTTAAAAATCATGATATAACGGGTTTTTTTAAATCATGATATAACGTTTGTTTCAAGCCATGATATAACATTTAAAAAAAATCATGGCTCGATTTTTTTGAATAACTGAAAAAATTGACTTTAATAACACGTGACCGAATTTTTCTTGACCTCGTTTTCCTTTCTATGATCTTTGCAGTCTTTAACAACCGTTATTTCTTTTTTTTTCTTTTCTTTTTTTGCTTCTCCATAATATGGAACGGGCAGTGATAAAAACTGACCACGTCGAGGAGAAGTTCAACCGGAACTAGCGCCTTCGACATATTATGACCTTTCACGTCAGTATTGACGATCCTGTAACAGTTGCTGTCTTCTACGCCTGAACTAAATTTCTGTGGTAAGTATGGGTGGCCAGCCACATCAATTTCCTTCCCCTCTGATCCTTGCCTCTTCCACATTTTCTTTAGAGCAATGAGCTGACTAATCTGTCTGGGCTACAAGATGCGCATGCAATCATTAGGATACACGGCAAGGGATGACAACTCATTTATCTATAGGGTTTTTTTCCGCGAGTTATCTATTCTTATTTCATATCGCCTTCTCTTTCATATGCTTTTTTTCAGTCACCCCACAAGTTGATGCGTGTACACATATTATTAAGTACGGTTGGAATTAATGTACGAGGAAAGGTTAACACAAAACATTTTTTTATTTTGTATTTGTTGGTTAAAGTTGGGGTGGTTATCACTGTCGGCTGTTTATCATTTCTTTTTTTCCATCCGCATTATGACCATCCTCATCATCATCATCCACATATCATCATCATCATCATCATCATCATCATCATCATCATTATCATCATCTTTATCGCTTTTGTCATTATTGAAAGAATTATTATTGTCAAAAACAATCAAATAACATTTTAAAGAACGTGAACAAAAGAATGTATTTTATGGAGAAGCTTTATAAGTTTCAAATTGATATCACTCTAATAAGACTTTTCCACTAAGCTTGCATAAAAAGTATTATTAATTTTGGTATAAGTGCATGGTGAGGAAATTAAGAGATAGAGAAAAGAAGAAATTTAATAGGATACTGAAACACATAGGCAAACTCATAAATGATGTAGAGCCGGAGAACTTTGAAGATCTGTATGAGAATCAATGCAAGATCGAACTCATGAGTCCACTCAGAGATAACACCACCCTCTTTTTCCCATACCCAAAACATGTTGTAGAAGCGGTCGACTTTTACATTTAAAACACCGCACTGAGAGATATTTTAGATATTTTCTTCCAAGCGCCATACGAAAGTTTGACCATACCTTACTTTGAAAACACAATGGCGTTTTACTCACAATGTTCAAGAAATGTAAATTGATGGATTGTGAATGAATGGTTTAGGATAAGTTAATGAATGTCTATAATTATTCTATCTGTAACAAATTAAAAAAAAAGTATGTACGTTGTTTCACCGCACTATTTATTTACCACCTTTGAATTTTTGTATTCTCCTAAAATCTAAACATTTAATGATTAACTAAGCTAAATTTGTTTTTAATTTAAATGAACTGATGTATTCTTTTATTTTTCAAATGGAAATTGTGATAACACAAGTATAATTTCCTTTTTTTAAAGAATCAATAAAGATGATTGAAATTGAAATTGAAATTGAAATTGAAATTGAAATTGAATTATCATTATCCTCGTCCTCATCACCATCCTCGTCATCATTACCATCATCATCATTATCTTCGCAATCATAACGTATAGCGTCATAATAATCAATCACCCCCATCAATCAATCTTCCTCCATCTCCTCCTCCTCCTCCTCCTCCTCCTCCTCCTCATCCTCCTCCTCCTCCTCCTTCTCCTCCTCCTAATCGAAATACTCGCAATCAAAATCGTCAACAACATGCAAATCAGTTCCCTCACTACTATTTCCATTCTTCTCATGACAGACAGTTCAAGTAATAAGTGGAGTAAATCCTTCCTTCGCCCAACACAGCTTTGATTTAGATATTGCTAAGGGGCGCTGTCGCTCTTCTGTCTATGACAGTAATTGGTTCATAATAATCTACTACGTCAAGCCAACCATTCCTTGTGCTGTCACGATTGTCAACATAAGACGTCATATTAGAGATCCCACCAGGGGCACAAACCAACACCCTACATCTAAATTATGCCGGAAGACGCCAATACAAAATACGAGGGATGGGTGGATGTTGCCTGAAATAGTACGAAGGAATGAGTATAGAGTGTACATACTTAGATAGATAGGTAGATAGATATATAGATAGATAGATAGATAGATAGATAGATAGATAGATAGATAGATATATAGACAGATAGATAGATAGATAGATAGATTGATATGATAGATAGATAGATATATAGATAGATAGATAAATAGATAGATATACAGATAAATAGATAGATAGATATATAGATAGATAGATAGATAGATAGATAGATAGATAGATAGATAGATAGATAAATAAATAGACAGATAGATAGACAGACGCATAGATAGCTAGCTACCTAACTAATTAGATGGATAGATAGATAGATACATAGATATATATTTAGATAGATAGATAGATGAATAGAAAGATGACATAAATAAATAGTCAGATAGGTATAATATAGATGAATGGACAAACAGATTTAGACAATTACATATCTAGATCTGTCTAGTTCTAAAATTATATCCAGATTTTAGAGCTATATCTGTTAAGACCGATGGCAAGATATCGATATGTAAATATAAAGTCGATATCCAGATTTTAGAGCTAGATCTGTCAAGACCGTATCCAGTTTTTGATGATTATTAGGCCAATGAAGCTTGCCAAAAAGTTTGATTGATAATGTTATTTTGGCTAAGCAATGCGCTATGCCCCTACACCTCCGTCCTAGAAATGCGTCTAAAAATATATATCCGGTTTCTCCAACTTAATCGAACTGCTCATATTCCAGCTCAACTGTCGTACTTTGCAACATGAACACGGCACTGTACCATCACCACAATGTCTAGCAGTATCGATTCCAAGAATTCAATTTGTATCCTCGGTCATTACCAGAATTATATTAAGACCGTTTCACGGTGTCAAACAGCCGGATTGCAAGGAAAACTTAATGCAGTGAGTTACGTGTTAGTTCATCGAAGAGAATTTAACGGGCAAGATACTTATACAGCCCCCGTCAACTTGTCAAATTACGCCGGCAGACGTGGTGCATCGTGTCACATTTTCACCCGCCTGTAAGGAACAGGATGGCTTGGTGCGATGACTAATGACCGGAAACGCCAGCAGGGATGTTTTTATCAAAAATTTAAAACCAAAATATTGCTTCAAATCAGTTTTAAGATGTCATAAATGAAATCAGCATATAGAAAAACCTGGAATCGAGTCAAAATCCGCATCTGACTATTTGTTAATTTTGATGTTTAATTTTTGCTTTGTTTTTTTTTGCGGGAATTTTCACCCCTACGATGCTACTATTGACCAACTCGGCTCCCTATAGAGGCCCACTACACACGCTTTTTTTATTATAATGTTTACCACTTCTTTAAATGACGATGATCTTATTGTGGCAGTCCAAACAAGGCCTGCTATTTATAACAAGGGGACAGAAACTATAGTAACAGAGATTACGTGATGAAACTATGGAATGAAATTGTTAATAGGACGTACAGATATATGCTGCGATATCTATGTGTTCGTCTTCTTCTATTTTTCCACCATAGCCAAAATGCTAATTTCTGCTTCCTAGTCAGCGTCATTTCCAAGAATGAAAGAAATTTACAATGGTCTGTGTATCAAGTATATACATTCAGACGGCGAAAGCCGGGGTTAATATAATTAGGTGTGCGGCGGCAACGGACGGGTTTAGTATAACTCTGGCCCAAATCTACTTTCAACCCTTATAAACTTGAACACTTTCTTATTTTCCTGCCCCCCTCCACGCATCCCTCCCTCCTCCTTCAATCCCTCCTCTGCCCACGCATGATGTTCTTCAACAAACCCTTCATTGTAATGTTTTCTTTTGGTTTTTACGCTTGCCATTTTCAGTATGTGTTCAACATTTCCCATGTTGCCCTACCGACGTAGTGAACTCCAATACAGACTACTGAAGTATAAAACAAAACAGTACATTCAGTACTCATTGGTTAGCGTAGGGGCTGTAGTTCATTCAGTACTCATTGGTTAGCGTATGGGTTGTAGTCTAGTACATTCAGTACTCATTGGTTAGCGTATGGGCTGTAGTACATTCAGTACTCATTGGTTAGCGTATGGGCTGTGTACATTCAACACATTCAGGGGTTGTAGTACATACTCATTGGTTAGCGTATGGGCTGTAGTACATTCAGTACTCATTGGTTAGTGTAGGGGCTGTACATGAACACAAATTCACATTAGCTTCTTTATTTGATTTGATTTGCCCACATCCACATCTAAGGCAATTTCAGTTTTTGTTGTTGTGAATATGAATGGTTTTGTTTTACAACTGCCCTAGTAAACAAATAGCCAAGGATCTTTAACGTGCACACATTGCTGTGATCTGCATGCAGGACTTCCATTTTATCCTACTTACATAAATACATACATACATACATGCATACATACATAACACACACATATACATACATCTACACACACCAACACACATCTTTACATACATACACATACATACACACACAACACAACACATACATACACATATACATACATACACAACACACACATACATACACACACATACATACATATATACATACATACATACATACACACATACATACACGGGCTCTCTTATGTACATACAGACAGAGAGACAGACATACATACATACATACAGGCGAACTTATGTACATACAAACAGACACACATATATACATACATACGGACGAACTTACGTACATACAAATATACATACTCTCATACACATACATAGAGCGTGAGGTGATAGAAAGGATATTTTGGTTTTTTCTCATTCTTGTCTCCTGTTAAAAATTAACAAATCAGTAGGAGAAGAAATGAAGGGGGAGGGAGGTGGTAATTACCCATTTTCCATACTTCTTATGTGTATGTTTCGTGACGTGTACAACTAGATTCTACGCATGCAACCTTTCTTTCTTTCTTTCTTTCTTTTTTTCTTTCTTTCTTTCTTTCTTTCTTTCTTTCTTTCTTTCTTTCTTGCTTTCTTTCTTTCTTTCTTGCTTTCTTTCTTTCTTTCTTTCTTTCTTTCTTTCTTTCTTTTTCTTTCTTTCTTTCTTTGTTTCTTGCTTTGTTTCTTTCTTTTCTTTCTTTCTTTATTTCTTTCTTTCTTTCTTTCTTTCTTTCTTTCTTTTTTCTTTCTTTCTTTTTTGCTTTCTTTCTTCTTTTTCTTTCTTTCTTTCTTTCTTTCTTTCTTTCTTTCTTTCTTTCTTTCTTTCTTTCTTGCTTTCTTCTTTATCAGTTCCCATTGTACCTTTCGGTGTATTGGTTTCAAATGCCTGAGATGAATTTTCTCAGGATGCCCTATCCTGGCATTTTCTGTTTCCTTCCAAACAATTTAAATTTCTATGCTTCAATGCCTCTTTATATCTTCTTCCCAATTTCTCCGAGGTCTACCGTTTGGTCTTTTACGTTGGGATTTAACACTGTATACTGATTTAGCTATTCTATTGTCATTCATTCTGTTTACATGCCTAAACTATCTCAATTGATTTGTTTCTATCTTAGTTTTTATGCCATCTGCTTTGGTTTGATCTCTTATTGTTGTGTTTCTGATTTTGTCTCTTTTAGTCTTCCTACTACTCTTCTTAGATATTTCCTTTGAGCTGCCTGTACTATATTGTATTCTCCACTGTCTAAAGCCCAAGTTTCGCTGCCATAGAGGAGAGTAGGACAATAAACTGTGTTGTATACTGCCATTTTTGGTTTTTGTTGACAATTATTGCTTACCTACAAATGCCTTTCCTAGATGGTTATATATTACACTTGTCTTTTTGATTATCTGGCTGATTTCTTCTCTTAGTTTTCCCTCTGAGTTAATCATTACTCCTAGGTAATTGTAGCTTTCAACTTGTTCTAAATTCTCCCTGCCCAATTTAAGATTTTGTGTTTTAGCTTCCCTAGTTACTAGCATTGTTTTGGTTTTCTTTGCATTTACTCTCATTCCTCTTTATTTAGCTCATTGTTCATAATGTTGATATTCGACTGAAGGTCACTTGCTGATTTTCCAAACAGAACTAAATCATCGGCAAATGAAAGCGTTGATACATTTACTGGTTTGAGCTTCCACATACCTACATTCATTTTCTTCATTTCTGAGGATGCCTTTTGCTACTGAATCCGTAAACGGGATAAACAAAAGAGGACTAAGGAAACAACCATATCTTACTCCTATATCTACATCAAATTCTGCAGATATATTTCTAGCCACTCTCACGGCACATGTTGGTTTATTGTAAAAACTTTTAATCGCTTCTAATAAATTTTGCTCGATATTCTGTTCTTTTAAGGAATGCCATAGTTCGTCCCTCCTCAAATTGTCAAATGCATTTTCTAAGTCAATAAAACACAGTTGCAAGTCAATGTTTCTCTTAATGAAGTTTTCTATTATTCGTCGAATTGTAAATATGTGATCTTGTACACTTCGTCCTGGTCTAAATCCATCTGATGCTCTTCAATCTGATCCTTTCCTTTTTTATTATTCTCATTTCCAGTATCCTGGCATATACTTTTCATGAAACGCTAAGTATTGATATCCCTCTATAGTTTGAACATTCCATAGTTGATCCTTTTATTACGTATTGTTACTACCGTTTATTATTTCCAGCCGTCTGGCACCTGTTTGGATTCCATGCTTGATGGCATATTGCATGTAGTAGTTTTCTGCCTCTCTCCCTTGGTTTTCAATCCTTTCTGGATAAACTTGATCTGCTCCTGGGGCTTTTCCTAATTTCACTTTTTATTATAGCTGTTTGATTTTTTTACATTGATATATCTATATCTTCATCTGTCTCCTCTGGATTACTTGTTACTCTTACTAATTGATCTTTACTCCTTGTTTCATACGTTCTGAAGGGATTATGTCATTACTGAAAATGCTTTCTCCATGGTTCTATGGTTTCGATGTCTCCTTTGGCATTCTTAATTTGTCGTGTTGGGTATGCTTTGGTCTTTCTCATGCTCTTCATCGCTCCCCCCCAGAACAGCTTTGGATTTCCTTGATAGCTTTCTTTTTCCAAACTCTTCCTACTGTTCCAACTTTGCTTTCCTTTCTGGCTTCCCTCTTAGCGATAGTTCTTTAATTCACATAATCTCTCCTATCATCTGGTCTCTTTGTTTGCAAGTATTCTTCCAAGCATCGTTATTTTCATTGATCTTAGCCTTGACATTCTCATTCCAGCATGCTGTTCTTTTCCTATCTCCTTTAATTTGTTTCCCTACTGACAGGCTTCTTCAGTACAACTGATGAGTGTTTATTTATACATCTGCCACTTTTCTTCTATCGTGCTATCATTCACTGATAAATCTTTTTATCCTCAGAAACGAAGATAACTAACGATCTCCACCCAGACGCCTAACAAGGTCGTTAGTTATCCTCGTTTTTGAACTCTAGCTTGACCTAGTTGGATTTTTGTCACTCAGACTCTAACTAGATTGTTAGTTATCTTCGTTTTAGAGACTCGTGGGCTTAGTTGACCTCCACCCAGAAGCCTAAATAGGTCGTTAGTTATCCTCGTTTTTGAGACTCGTGGACCTAGCTGACTTCCACTCAGACTCCTAACTAGGTCGTTAATTATCTTCGTTTTAGAGACTCGTGGACTTAGCTGACCTCCACCCAGACGCATAACTAGGTCGTTAGTTATCCTCGTTTTGAGACTCGTGGACCTTAAGAATGACCTCCACCCAGACGCATAACTAGGTCGTTAGTTATCTTCGTTTTAGAGACTCGTGGACCTAGTTGACCTCCAGCTACACGCCTAACAAGATCGTTAGTTATTTTTGTTTTTGAGACTCGTGGACCTAATTGCCTCCTCCACCCAGACACCTAACAAGATCGTTAGTTATCTTCGTTTTTGAGACTCGTGGACCTAATTGACCTCCTCCACTCAGACGCCTAAAAGGGGCGTTAGTTATCTTCGTTTTTTCCAGACTCGTGGACCTAATTGACCTCCTCCACCCAGACGCCTAACAAGGTGCTTAGTTATCTTCGTTTTTGAGATTCGTGGACCTAGTTGCCCTCCTCCACCCAGACGCCTAACATGGTTGTTAGTTATCTTCGTTTTTGAGACTCGTGAGCCTTTTGACCTCCACCCAGACGCCTAACATGGTTGTTAGTTATCTTGGTTTTAGAGACTCGTGGACTTAGTTGACCTCCACCCAGACGCCTAACAAAGCCGTTTTTTATCTTCGTTTTTGAGACCCGTGGATCTAGTTGACCTCCAGCCACACGCCGAACAAGGTCGTTATTTATCTCCGTTTTTGAGACCCGTGGACCTAGTTGACCTCCAGCCACACGCCTAGCAAGATCGTTAGTTATCTTCGTTTTTGAGACCCTTGGACCTAGTTGACCTCCAGCCACACGCCGAACAAGGTCGTTATTTATCTTCGTTTTTGATACCCGTGGACCTAGTTGACCTCCAGCCACACGCCCAGCAAGATCGTTAGTCATCTTCGTTTTGAGACTCGTGTACCTAGTTGACCTCCAGCCACACGCCTAGCAAGATCGTTAGTTATCCTCTATTTTTGAGACTCGTGGACTTAGTCGACCTCCACCCAGACGCCTAACAAGATCGTTAGTTATCTTCGTTTGAAGGCCAGACGATCACACCCATTTCTGGTCAGCACAAATGTCAATCATTGATGGTAATTGGTGGTGTGGATCCTCTTAACGTCAGTTGCACGCAATGTACGCTGGTAATATTTTATTATAGTGAGAATCGTGTTACTGAGAAAGCAAGAAGATCAGCCAATGGTCATCATGTTTTGTTTGTTTGTTGTTATTGTTTTTCTTTTACGTGGGTGAGGTTAAAAGAGAGCATACACACACATGAAGACAGACAACACACATCACACATCAGGCATACGCACACATGGAAACAGGCAACACGCATCACACATCAGGCATACGTACACATGGAAACAGACAACACGCATCACACATCAGGCATACGCACACATGGAGACAGACAACACGGATCACACATCAGGCATACGTACACATGGAGACAGACAACATGCATCACACATCGGGCATACGTACACATGGAGACAGACAACATGCATCACACATCGGGCATACGCACACATGGAGACAGTGTTTATCACACATCAGGCATACGTTTTCATGGAGACAGACAACACGTATCACACATCAGGCATACGCACACATGGAGACAGGCAATGTGCATCACACATCGGGCATACGTACACATGGAAACAGAAAAAAAGCATCACACATCGGGCATACGCACACATGGAGACAGACAACATACATCGGGCATACGTACACATGGAAGGACAGACAACACGGATCACACATCGGGCATACGTACACATGGGAAAACAGGCAATGAAGAGAGACAACACGCATCACACATCAGCCATACGTACACATGGAAACAGACAATGTGCATCAGACATCAAGGCATACGTACACATGGAGACAGACAAGGTGCATCACACATCAGGCATACGTACACATGGAAACAGACAATAGTTTACAAATCATGGATACGTACACATGGAAACAGAGCAATGGGCATCACACATCATGCATACGTACACACAAGACAGAAAGAGCATCACATCAGGCACGTACACATGGAGACAGACAACACGCATCACATATACGTACACATGAAGACAGACAACATCCTGCATCACATCGGGCATACGTACACATGGAAACAGACAATGTGCATCACACATCAGGCATACGTACACATGGAAACAGGCAACACGGATCACATCGGGCATACGTACACATGGACACAGACAACACGGATCACACATCGGGCATACGTACACATGGACACAGGCAATGTGCATTAGACAGAGAGAGAGACACAGAGAAAGAGGCTTAAGAGAGAGAGATCAGAGCAGACGTACACAGAGAAACAGAGAGAGTGCATACACATCAGAGCAGAGAGACATGGAAACAGGCAATGTGTATTACACATCGAGCATACGTACATGGAAACAGGCAAGGTGCATTACACATCAGGCATACGTACACATGGACACAGGCAATGTGAGACAAATATGCATACTTAGAGAGAGAGCAATGAGCATCAGATCACGATACGTACACATGGACACAGGCAATGAGAGAGATCCCGCATACGTGCACGTAAGAGCAGAGAGAGAGAGACACACACATCACACATTACGCACATTTATACAGACAGATAAACAGATCACACATCACATAGACAAAGACAGAGATAGAAAGACAAACTGTGCCATCACAGATACACAGTCACGTACGACATTCTGATATGTAAGTGTCGCCATCAACAGCACGATACGTTTTTGTTAATGATTTTTTCATTTTTATCACACATCAGGCATACGTACACATTCCAAGTGGTAATGTTCATCACACTTCTCCCCTCCCCATCTACACATGCAAACAGGCAACCCTCTTCACACATCCCCCATACGTACACAAGTGATAATGCCTTAGTATGTGGGATCTCCCCTTTCCATCTCATACAGTGATAAGTTCCTTAGTACCCCTTCTCCCCTTCCCCTATCTCATATCTCATTAACAGGTGACAGGCTACACCATTCCCCTATCAAACGACTAATCCCACGAACTCTTATTTTTACTCCATTTTTATCAAACATGATGTTTACATGTGTCTCTTCCTCATTATCAAACATTCTGTTTCAACTTCCCGACTTCCATCAGCAGCTGTTCAGTCAAATGTGAAACCCCTTCCCCACTATTTTCATCCTTCCTGTATCCCTCCACCCCCTCCCTGTACTCCATTCTATCAAACCCATAACTGTTCAACCCGCTCTGACTGCATTCCGCTCATTCACTGTAATGACAGGATGTACTCAAATCACTCAAAACACACCACACACATTCAAAATTCACACTGTAATGACAGGCTTCCCACATGATGTAAATCACTCAAAACACACCACTCCATTCTAAAATTCATGATGCATAATGACAACTTCCCACGCTACTTTCAAATCACTCAAAACACACCATACAAATTCAAAATTCACACTGTAATCCATTCTTCAAACATGATGTCAATCACTGAAAACACACCACACACATTCAAAATTCACACTGTAATGACAGGCTTCCCACGCTACTTTCAAATCACTCAAAACACACCACACAAATTCAAAATTCACACTGTAATGACAGGCTTCCCACGCTACTTTCAAATCACTCAAAACACACCACACAAATTCAAAATTCATATTGTAATGACAGGCTTCCCACGCTACTTTCAAATCACTCAAAACACACCACACAATTATTCAAAATTCATACATGAAAACGTAACTGTACTCCAAATATCAAAACACACCACACAAATGAAAATTCACACTGTAATGACAGGCTATCAAACGCTACTTTCAAATCACTCAAAACACACCACACACATTCAAAATTCACACTGTAATGACAGGCTTCCCACGCTATTCTATCAAACACACCACATACATTCAAAATTCACACTGTAATGACATTCTATCAAACACTCAAAACATACAAATTCAAAATTCACATTGTAATGACATTCTTCCCACATAATGTAAATCACTCAAAACACACCACACACAATTCTAAATCCACACTGTAATGACATACTTGAAAACGTAACTTCTACTCCAAATCTATCAAAAACATAATGTATACATTCAAAATTCACACTGTAATCCATTCTTCCCACGCTACTGTAAATCACTGAAAACACACCACTCCATTCTAAATCAAACTGATGACATACATGAAAATGTAACTGTACTCCATTAACTATCACCACACATTCAAAATTCACACTGAATACATACTTTTAAATCACTCAAAACACACCAAACTCCATTCTATCAAACATGATGCATACATGAAAACGCTAACTGTACTCCATTCTATCAAACATAATGCACACAAAAACGTAACTTACTCCATTCTATCAAACATGATGAATACATGAAAAGAACTGTCTCCATGATTGGTCGGCGCTGTCACGTGAAAACGTAACTCCATTCTATCAAACATGATGCATACATGAAAACTGTCACTGTTACTCGCATTCTATCAAACATGTATGTCATACATGAAAACGTAACTGGAAGGCATTTTCCTATCAAACATGATGCGTATACATGAAAACGTAACTGTACTCCAATCTCTATCCAAACATGATGTATACATGAAAACGTAACTGTCTCCATTCTATCAAACATGATGTATACATGAAAACGTCCGTCTGTACTCTATTATATAAACTGATGCACTTCGTAACTGTACTCTGTTTCTATCAAAACATAATGCATACATGGAAAACGTAACTGTCTCTGTCTTTGTCTCTCTCTGTCTCTGTCTCTGTTTCTGTTTTTCTCCAAACATGATGTATACATGAAAACGTAACTGTCTCCAATCCTGTCTTAATGCATACATGAAAAAACTAACTGTACTCCATTATATCAAACATGATGTATACATGAAAACGAAACTGTACTTCATTATATCAAACATGATGTATACATGAAAATGTAACTGCAGGTCTCTGCCAGATTTGTTTCGGGGTTTTTTGTACGCTACGTTTTTTATTTCACGCAATATGTCAAGTGGATAGCTTCCGCAATTTCTCCTCTTTCACTTCTGAACACGCCGTGCCCTATCCATCGCCCTTTTCCTGTCTTGAATATTTGTCTCCATCTGAAGGTAAGAGTCTGCCTCTCGATCTCAATCAGAAGGTTTCTGGGTTCGCTCCCTAACAGGTTGAACAGAATTCTCGACCTTCTGGGATAAACCTCGCCCCCTCACCCCCTCCTTCCCCTTGCCCTTGCTCCAGAAAGGTGAATCAACATCTAGTCTCATCCGATTCAAACGATGAAAAGGAGGTCCCGAGCTCAGATCACAATTGGCTGTGTGCATATCAAAGATCACTCATCAGCTGTTTACAGGTCAATCCTACCAACAACAACAAAAAATCCCAACCCAACCCAAACCGTCAGAGGGAAGGAACCAAATTCCATGAATTATCACTTGAGCCCTTAACCTCCTTACACTCGTCTAAGGGTTGGAGTTACAATCTTGGGTGTTCCTTTGTGTGTCAACTGTGTGTGTATATATGTGAGTGTGTGTGTGTGTGTGTGTGTGTGTGTGTGTGTGACTGTAGGGGGTTTGGGAGCGAGGGAGGGGAGGGGTGTTATCCGAGTTTTTAACTAGCTCATGCCGTTACCCTGACTAAACTGAATGTTCCATGACACAGGTCTATGGAAAGGCTAAAGAATTGACTACGTATAAACAAAAACGAAACAACCCCAAAAAACAGAACAACACAAAACAAAGAGGAAAAGAAACGTATTATAAACAATAGCAAGAAGTTTTATTAGACGTTGAAGACATTCAGAATTATAAATATAATAATAATAATAATAATAATAATAATAATAATAATAATAATAATAATAATAATAATAATAATAATAATAATAGTAATAATAATAATAATAATAATAATAATAATAATAATAATAATAATAATAATAATAATAATAATAATAATATGTGCCATACGGTGAAAACTACAAATGAAAGCCTTCATCAGTAACCTTCAGGCAATAGCATTTTAAGCTGCAGTTCTCAAAGTCAGCCAATGGAAAGTGGAACAAACGGGAGAGTGAAAAAAGCAGTTCACATAAATAATTTATGTATCTTTGTTTGTCTTAAACATTAAGTTGTGGGGGGGGGGACCGGTAGGGGGGTAGAGTGGATTGGGTTGTTTTGGAATTGAATCTCAAACAGGAATTGTAATTGGCACTGGGATCACATGAGAGTACATAAGATGGGCAATCTTTTGTCAGTGTGCCTGCGTGTGTGTGTGTGTGTGGGTGCCTGTGTGTGTGTGTGCTAAAGAGAGAGAGAGAGAGAGAGAGAGAGAGAGAGAGAGAGAGAGAGAGAGAGAGAGAGAGAGAGAGAGAGAGAGAGAGAGAGACAGATAGACAAACAGACAGACAGAGAGAGAGAGAGAGAGACAGAGAGAGACAGAGAGAGAGACAGAGAGAGAGAGAGAGAGACAGAGAGAGAGAGAGACAGACAGACAGACAGACAGACAGACAGACAGACAGACAGAGAGGCAGAGAGGCAGAGAGACAGAGAGACAGAGAGACAGAGAGAGAGAGAGAGAGAGAGAGAGAGAGAGAGAGAGAGAGAGAGAGAGAGAGAGAGAGAGAGAGAGAGAGAGAGAGAGAGAGAGAGAGAAAGAAAGACAGACAGACAGACAGACAGACAGACGGACAGACAGAGAACTATGTCAGGGGGTATTCATACATTTCGTTGTCATTGTCATAGAGTATTATGCTTTTTTTATGTATTTCTTTACCAAAAATTGTATCGCACGTTTTACTTTTGTAAAGAAACAGAAAAAGATGCCGTCATTCATTCGTTCATTCGTTGTTGATGATGCAAATGAATTACGTTTTTTTTAAACACACAAAACACTGGGGTCATATATGTAGTATTATTAGTATTGTTATCTAAGCGTTGATCAAAAGCCTGTTCAATACTGCGCACAATCCAGAAGAGCGAGGGAGACGGTAGCAGTGGCAGCACCTACTGAAAAATATCAAGAGAATGAGTAATGTGAGATAATAAATCATATTAGCTTACAGCCTTAAATTGTCATGGAGACAGGCAATCTCAACAGTATATTAACTTACAGCCTTAAATTGTCATGAGACAGGCAATCTCAAATAGTATATTAACTTACAGCCTTAAATTGTCATGGAGACAGGCAATCTCAACAATATATAGCTTACAGCCTTAAATTGTCATGGAGACAGGCACTCAACAGTATATTAGCACAACCTTAAATTGTCATGGAGACAGGCAATCTCAACAGTATATTAGCTTACAGCCTTAAATTGTCATGGAGACAGGCAATCTCAACAGTATATTAGCTTACAGCCTTAAATTGTCATGGAGACAGGCAATCTCAACAGCATATTAGCTTACAGCCTAAATTGTCATGGAGACAGGCAATCTCAACAGCATATTAGCTTACAGCCTTAAATTGTCATGGAGACAGGCAATCTCAACAGTATGTTATATTATTATACAGGGTGGGTCTTTTCAAAGTTTTGTTTTCTCTGATCGATAAAGATTTGAAATGGCGGAAAACGGCTGGATAGAATAATGTATTTTATTGTTGCTGTTGTTGTTGTTGTGAACTATAGAAAATTATTAAAGTTTTGTTTAATATGTTACTTATTGATGTCTATATATATATATGACGTTATGATCGTTAAATTAGCTGGGAGTGAGGGTGGGGCGAGGGACCCACACGTAGGCATTTACAGTTAATGAGGAAGAAAATCATAAGTTGCGTGTAAATTAAATGAAATCTGGTGTTTATGGATTCGCGTTTTGACAAGAGACTGTCCTAACTTTTGTCACTAACTAAATTTCATTTACTTGAACTCATCATTGTCACATTATCTCCAAAGTGAAAGCCTCACTTCTTCTATAATAACCGTCGTCTTTGTTTGTAGATCCAGTCAAGTGTTTCCAAGCATTTCATATAGTGGCGTACATGCAATTTCCCTTCTGATTTTTTGCTTTTAAACTCATCCAAGTCCAAGACAGGAATGGCTAGAACATTGCTTTAAATGTAACCCCAAGTTTAAATCTAAAGGAGTGATGTCTGGCGATCTAACTGTCCATGCAATTGGTCTCCCCACCCCACCCACCCCCATCCATATCAACCCATTCATGTCTGGGGGAATTACGAGTTGAGTGAAACTGCTTTTGGTGTCAAAAGGTTCGCGTCAAATTTTAGTACTATTTACATTTCAGGCTATAACTTACTGGTCAGTTTTCCTATATTTAATTGTTTTTTATGCCATTTGGTATCAATTGCACTTGGTATCACATTGCACTTGGTATCAAATGGCACTTGGTATCAAACAAAACTTTAATGATTTTTCTAGACATTTAAAAAAAAAATTAAAAAATGCATGATTCTATGTACAGCCATTTCTCGCTATATCAATTCTTTAGCGTTCGGATTAAAATGTAACACCTTTATAATCATCACAATCTTAAATGTAAAAAAAATACTATCTTCATTTTTCATCGTTTTTTTTCATAATATTATAGGTTCTTTTTAAAGTTATAGATAAAAGACAAGCATGTCTGGAGACAATGATAACATATAATTATGTATCTTTGTGATCACGTTTTTGTTCTCACAAACTTCAAGAGCGTTTAAGTCTTTCAGACTCAGCTAGCACCACCTACCTTTTCCACACAACAGCTATGAAAAAAACAACAACTGGGGAAAAGCTCTGGTTTCATGAGATTCAAAGCAGCTTTGATTAATTTAAAAAAGTATCTTTAATAAAATGTGATGCTGATTAGCATTCTTCCGGTAGGAATGCCTGTTCCTTTATGGCTGGTACGATTTATTTTGCACCAGTTAGCATTACTCAGGTTATTGACCTGGAAAACCTTTTGCATTCATGGTAAATTATATACTTGATAACCGAAACCGCATAATTTGCTTCGTCTTTCATGGCTGTTACAGCGCATGTCCCATATATAACCGGAACTTTTCATCCGAGTTTCAATAACATGATACGGGCTAGGTGATAATGGCCGCCTCCTAGCTATGACTCCCAAACTAGTGCTTGTACCCATTTGCACCTAGCTGGGTAGAGTTGTACTCCCAAACTAGTGCTTGTACCCATTTGCACCTAGCTGGGTAGAGTTGTACTCCCAAACTAGTGCTTGTACCCATTTGCACCTAGCTGGGTAGAGTTGTACTCCCAAACTAGTGCTTGTATCCATTTGCACCTAGCTGGGTAGAGTTGTACTCCAAAACTAGTGCTTGTACCCATTTGCACCTAGCTGGGTAGAGTTGTACTCCCAAGTTAGTGCTTGTACCCATTTGCACCTAGCTGGGTAGAGTTGTACTCCCAAACTAGTGCTTGTACCAATTTTCACCTAGCTGGGTAGAGTTGTACTCCCAAACTAGTGCTTGTATCCATTTGCACCTAGCTGGGTAGAGTTGTACTCCCAAACTAGTGCTTGTACCCATTTGCACCTAGCTGGGTAGAGTTGTACTCCCAAACTAGTGCTTGTACCCATTTGCACCTAGCTGGGTAGAGTTGTACTCCCAAGTTAGTGCTTGTACCCATTTGCACCTAGCTGGGTAGAGTTGTAATCCCAAACTAGTGCTTGTACCCATTTGCACCTAGCTGGGTAGAGTTGTACTCCCAAGTTAGTGCTTGTACCCATTTGCACCTAGCTGGGTAGAGTTGTACTCCCAAGTTAGTGCTTGTACCCATTTGCACCTAGCTGGGTAGAGTTGTACTCCCAAACTAGTGCTTGGTAGAGTGGGGGAAATACGTCTTAAGTGTCTTTCCCAAGGAACACAACGTTGGATCCTGGCTGTGACCCCATCGGACCCCAGCTGTGACCCCATTAGACCCTAGCTGTGACCCCATCGGACACACCTGTGACCCCATCAGACCCGAGCTGTGATCCCATTAGACCCCAGCTGTGACCACATCAATCCACAGCTGTGACCCCATCGGACCCACCTGTGACCCCATTAGACCCCAGCTGTGACCCCATCGGACCCCAGCTGTGAAGCCATCAGACCCCAGCTGTGACCCCATCAGACCCCAGCTGTGACCCCATCAGACCCCAGCTATGACCCCATCGGACCCCAGCTGTGACCCCATGGGACCCCATCATAACCCCAGGTCCGGCAATCTTTCCGCTCGGGTACCAACGTATGAATTTTATGCTCAATTTTAGTTTTACTTCAACTTTAAAGGGGAGGGGTGCGGGTGGCGGGGGCGGAGCGGTGGGGGGGGGGGCATAGATTTCCATCATTTTATTCCCGACAGTATATCAAGATAGTCTTAAAGTTTTTAGTTTACTATTTCAGAAGAAAACAACAGCAAAAAAAGAAATAAAAAGAAGGAGGTTTGGTGTAAAACCTACGTGTTGTTGAAGGTGGCTTTGAGCTTGGGGTGACCGGTGATCGCTTAGCCGATGAAGTACGGGCCATTGATGACTTTGTCAGTACAGTGTACGTGCGTTTCGTTGTCTTTGCATTGGGTTTCGTTGTCTTTGCAGTGGGTTTCGTTGTATTTGCAGTGGGTTTCGTTGTCTTTGCAGTGGGTTTCGTTGTCTTTGCATTGGGTTTCGTTGTCTTTGTCGTTGTCTTTGCAGTGGGTTTCGTTGTCTTTGCAGTGGGTTTCGTTGTCTTTGCAGTGGGTTTCGTTGTATTTGCAGTGGGTTTCGTTGTATTTGCAGTGGGTTTCGTTGTCTTTGCAGTGGGTTTCGTTGTCTTTGCAGTGGGTTTCGTTGTATTTGCAGTGGGTTTCGTTGTCTTTGCAGTGGGTTTCGTTGTACTTGCAGTGGGTTTGTTTGACGCTGCAGTGGTTGACATGACAACTGAAATATGAAGCAAAATAATGTGTATGTAATATGCGTATATGTGTGTGTATGTATGTGTGATTGCATTCCCATGTTTGTGCGTCTGTTTGGGGGTGGGGTGGTGTAGGATGACAAGGCATGTTGATGATGATTTCTACTTTTTAGAACAGACATTTCTTATTCGCTCTAATGCGACAAGATCTTGTGCCCTTCCAGCAAAGATAATCTGTGACTGTAGCAATCCAGATACATTTAGCACAGTGTGTCCTTCGTTCTTGGTGTCTCCATGTAACGGAGGAAGGGTAGATTTTCCCAAAAATGTCATCCTTGTCCGTTCCCCTGTTTTCTACCTATTACACCTTCCATTTCAATTTCATATTTCATCATGTATCACCCTTTCATTATTGTTCTTAAGAAGTTGCTATAATAGAATATCCATAAACGGTGTTAGAACTTAGCAAACCTTGTAGACCTTCTTTTTTTTAAAGATTGGCCTCTCGATCTGGTAAATATGGTCTTCAAAATCTCTATCTGACAAACATGATCCTCAAAATCTATAATCTGGCAAAAATCATCCTCAAAATCTTTTCGTGACAAACGTGATCCTCAAAATCTCAATCAGGCAAACGTAATCCTCAAAACCTCAATCTGGCAAACGTTATCCTCAATATCTCAATCAGGCAAACGTAATCCTCAAAATCTCAATCTGGCAAACGTAATCCTCAAAACCTCAATCTGGCAAACGTTATCCTCAAAATCTCAATCTGGCAAATGTAATTCTCAAAATCTCTAATTAAGCAAACGTAATCCTGAAAACCTCAATCTGGCAAACGTTATCCTCAAAATCTCAATCAGGCAAACGTGATCCTCAAAATCTATAATCTGGCAAACATTATCCTCAAAATCTCAATCAGGCAAACGTAATCTTCAAAACCTCAATCTGGCAAACGTTATCCTCAAAATCTCAAGCTGGCAAACGTAATCCTCAAAATCTCAATCTGGCAAACGTAATCCTCAAAATCTCAATCTGGCAAATATAATTCTCAAAATCTCTAATTAAGCAAACGTAATCCTCAAAACCTCAATCTGGCAAACGTTATCCTCAAAATCTCAATCTGGCAAACGTAATCCTCAAAACCTCAATCTGGCAAACGTTATCCTCAAAATCTCAAGCTGGCAAACGTAATCCTCAAAATCTCAATCTGGCAAACGTAATCCTCAAAATCTCAATCTGGCAAATGTAATTCTCAAAATCTCTAATTAAGCAAACGTAATCCTCAAAACCTCAATCTGGCAAACGTTATCCTCAAAATCTCAATCAGGCAAACGTGATCCTCAAAATCTATAATCTGGCAAACATTATCCTCAAAATTTCAATCAGGCAAACGTAATCCTCAAAACCTCAATCTGGCAAACGTTATCCTCAAAATCTCAATCAGGCAAAAGTAATCCTCAAAATCTCAATCTGGCAAACGTAATCCTCAAAATCTCTAATCTAGCAAATGTAATCCTCAAAATCTCTAATTCAGCAAACGTTATGCTCAAAATCTGTAAGCTAGCAAACGTAATCCTCAAAATCTCAAATCTAGCAAAACGTAATCCTCAAAATTTCTAATCTAGCAAACGTAATCCTCAAAAATCTCTATCTAGCAGACGTAATCTTCGAAATGTCTAATCTAGCAAACGTAATCCTCAAAACCTCAATCTGGCAAACGTAATCCTCAAAATCTCTAATCTAGCAAACGTGATCCTCAAAATCTCTAATCTAGCAAACGTAATCCTCAAAATCTCTAATCTAGCAAAGGTAATCCTCAAAATCTCAATCTGGCAAATGTGATCCTCAAAACCTCAATCTGGCAAACGTAATCCTCAAAATCTCTAATCTAGTAAACGTGATCCTCAAAATCTCTAATCTAGCAAACGTAATCCTCAAAATCTCTAATCTAGCAAACGTAATCCTCAATATTTCTAATCTAACAAACGTGATCCTCAAAACCTCTATCTAGCAAACGTAATCCTCAAATTTTCTAATGTGGCAAACGTAATCCTCAAAATCTTTATCTAGCAAAGTAATCCTGAAAATCTCTATCTAGCAAACGTGATCCTCAAAATCTCTAATCTAGCAAACGCAATCCTTAAAATCTCTAATGTAGCAAACGAAATCCTCAAAATCTCTATATAGCAAACATAATCCTCAAAATCTCTATCTAGCAAACGAAATCCTCAAAATCTCTATCTAGCAAACGAAATCCTCAAAATCTCTATCTAGCAAACGTAATCCTCAAAATCTCTATCTAGCAAACGTAATCCTCAAATTCTCTAATGTATAAAACGAAATCCTCAAAATCTCTATATAGCAAATGTAATCCTGAAAATCTATATCAAACCATTAACGCGTTATCCTGAAAATCTCTATCTAGCAAACATAATCCCTGAAAGTCTCTATATAGCAAACGTAATCCTGAAAATCTCTATCTAGCAAACGTAATCCTCAAAATGTCGATATAACAAAATATAATCCTGAAAATCTCTATCTAACAAACGTTATCCTGAAAATCTCTATCTAGCAAACATAATCCTGAAAGTCTATTTATAGCAAACGTAATACTCAAAATCTCTATGTAGCAAACGTAATCCTCAAAATCTCTAATCTAGTAAACGTAATCCTCAAAATCTCTAATCTAGCAAACGTAATCCTTAAAATCTTTTTGTGACAAACGTGATCCTCAAAATCTAAATCTGGCAAATGTTATCCTCAAAACCTCAATCTGGCAAACGTAATCCTCAAAATCTTAATTTGGCAAACGTTATCCTAAAAATCTCTACTTTAGCAAAGCGTTATCCTCAAAATCTCTAATTTAGCAAACGTAATCCTCAAAATTTCTCATCTAGCAAACGTAATCCTGAAAATCTCTAATCTAGCAAACGTAATCCTCAAAATCTCTATCTAGCAAACGTAATCCTCAAAATCTGTATCTAGCAAACGTAATCCTCAAAATCTCTAATTAAGCAAACGTTATCTTCAAAATCTCTAATTTAGCAAACGTTATCCTCAAAACCTTAATCTAGCACACGTAATCCTCAAAACCTTAATCTAGCAAACGTAATCCTCAAAACCTTAATCTGGCAAACGTAATCCTCAAAACCTTAATCTAGCAAACGTAATCCTGAAAACCTTAATCTAGCAAACGTAATCCTCAAAACCTTAATCTAGCAAACGTAATCCTCAAAATCTCTAATCTGGCAAACGTAATCCTCAAAACCTTAATATGGCAAACGTAATCCTCAAAATCTCAATCTGGCAAACGTGATCCTCAAAACCTCAATCTGGCAAACGTAATCCTCAAAATCTCTAATCTGGCAAACGTAATCCTGAAAACCTTAATCTAGCAAACGTAATCCTCAAAACCTCAATCTGGCAAACATAATCCTCAAAAATCTCTAATCTAGCAAACGTAATCCTCAAAATCTCTAAACTGGCAAACGTAATCCTCAAAATCTCTATCTAGCAAACGTAATCCTCAAAATCTCTAATCTAGCAAACGTAATCCTCAAAATCTCTAATCTAGCGAACGTAATCCTCATAATCTCTAATCTGGCAAATGTAATCCTCAAAATCTCTAATGTAGCAAACATAATCCTCAAAACCTCAATCTGGCAAATGTAATCCTCAAAATCTGTAATGTAGCAAACGTAATCCTCAAAACCTCAATCTGGCAAATGTAATCCTCACAATCTCTAATCTAGCAAACGTAATCCTCAAAATCTCTAATCTAGCAAATGTAATCCTCAAAATCTCTAATGTGGCAAACATAATCCTCAAAATCTCTAATCTAGCAAACGTAATCCTCAAAATCTGGAATGTGGCAAACGTAATCCTCAAAATCTCTAATCTAGCAAACGTAATCCTCAAAATCTCTATCTAGCAAACATAATCCTCAAAACCTCAATCTGGCAAACGTAATCCTCAAAATCTCTAATCTCGCAAACGTAATCCTCAAAATCTCTAATCTGGCTAACGCATTCCTCAAAATCTCTAATCTGGCAAACGTAATCCTCAAAACTTCTAATCTGGCAAACATAATCCTCAAAATCTCTAATCTACCAAACGTAATCCTGAAAATTTCTAATCTGGGAAATGTAATCCTCAAAATTTCTAATCTGGTAAACGTAACCCTCAAAATTTCTAATCTGGCAAACGTAATCCTCAAAACCTCAATCTGGCAAACGTTATCCTTAAAATCTCTATTCCAGCAAATATTATCCTCAAAATCCTAATCTAGCAAACATTATCCTCAAAATCTCAATCTGGCAAAGTGAGGTTGAAGCATGACGCAAATACCTATTTCCGTACAAATTGCCTTTTGTAGCGCCCGGTCCGGAACAGAGTAAAATGACAAAGAGGGACGTCATGGAGGTCTCACTAACACGTAGATCTGCTATGCAACAAGACTGCGAGCGGATCAGTAGGGAGATCTACCCGAACGGACACTGCTAAAACTCAGCCATCCGAGTCGGTTCTGATTGCAATTGACTCGTTACTTTATTACAAAGGCATGACAAACAAAACAACCTCGATCACGCCGTCCCCCCCCCCCCCCTCCCTTATTACTACAATTACAATAATATTGTTATTCCTGGCATCACAGGCCCTTGATTAGGCGTAAAGTGATAACTGACAATATTATAAGTGAAACTTCCACAAAGAGAAACAAAACAGACACGTGACGCTTTTGGTATAACCCTTCGTCAGACAGGGGAAAAAAACAAGGAATGCAATGAATGTATCAATACATTTATAAAGGTATTTCACAATATAGGATGTCAGAAAAAGGAGAAACAAAAAGGAGTAGGGGAAAGGGGGAGAATATGTAGAGAGGAAAAGAATCAAGAAAGGGAAGACTTCAATAAGTTTCCTCCTGTTATACCCGAAACGTCACATATGTGTTCTGTTTCTCTTGGTGGAGTTGTCAGGCACATGTTTTCGTTTATTACTTCTGACTTCACTCCACTGTGTCTCCTTCATATTATATCGACTAGGCCTAGTCACCGTGAAGTTTTTTTTTAATAACGTTATCAATGAGGCTATATATTGTTGATTCAGACCGATTATCATTGTTTTCCAAAAAGCATTTGGTCTGGCAGTTTCGATACACACACATATACATAAAAGGATGTTGAACATGCGGAAATATACACCAAGAAACAACAGTACGTAAATAGTCCTAAAATATTTATCTTTTTAAGAAATAGTTGTCCATGTTGGGTCCACCTTCGCTATCCGTCCAGTATGCGTAGAGATACATTTCCTATAGATTTAGATATTGTCCAAGATATACACTTCCAGTAGATCTAGATCTTGTCCAAGAGATACATTTCCTATAGATCTAGATATTGTCCAAGAGATACACTTCCTATAGATCTAGATATTGTCCAAGAGATACACTTCCAGTAGATCTAGATCTTGTCCAAGAGATACACTTCCTATAGATTTAGATATTGTCCAAGAGATATATTTCCTATAGATCTAGATATTGTCCAAGAGATGCACTTCCTATAGATCTAGATATTGTCCAAGAGATACATTTCCTATAGATCTAGATATTGTCCAAGAGATGCACTTCCTATAGATCTAGATAATGTCCAAGAGATACATTTCCTATAGATCTAGATATTGTCCAAGAGATACACTTCCTATAGATCTAGATAATGTCCAAGAGATACTTTTTCCTATAGATCTAGATATTGTCCAAGAGATACACTTCCTAGATCTAGATATTGTCCAAGAGATACACTTCCTATAGATCTAGATATTGTCTAAGAGATACACTTCCTATAGATCTAGATATTGGCCAAGAAATTAGATTTAAAGTGTTGGGTATGTTCTACAACTAGGTGTACATTCATTTAGGTCAAGATTAAGCCTCTAGGGATCTTACGTATTGAGTACATTTGTACTACAGATGTAAATCTAGATAATATAGAGCTAGAACAATCAGATATAATATTGAGTACAAACTACACATTGTAGATCAGGTCTGTATTCTATATAATATATACTAGAATAGTGCAATATATATATATACGGTGACCCAACAAAAATATGAACCAGGAAAATATCAAGAACTTTGAGTGGAACTTTTAGCCAACTGGAAAACCATAATTATGTAGATCTATACTTATGTCCGATTCGAGCTGTCGTTATAATTCCAGATCTAATCAATATTTACATGGTGTAGTCTGCAGAAAAATAGCCTCTATGGCAAGACTGTATTTTAGGAAACAAGTTCACTAAGAGATTCACAAATATATCAGAAAAGGAGAAATGAGTTTGATGGCAAATCTCGGAAATATTCATCCAAAATTTACAGTATGGAAATGAGTCCAATAAATTTACTACAAAAAAGTTTCTATTCGAAACCTGGAACAAAAGTCCTCGTCACGATTGGACACATCCCGGTTGCCCCCCTTGAGCTCACGCAGGACAAGGATCTCAATCCCCTTGATTTCTACCTTTGGGGATGCATTTACTTGAAAAGCATTCTTTTTGCACACACCAGTCACGAACGTAAAAGAAACTGAAAACCGCAATTTCAGACCGAATGCAAAGGAGTCTTTTGGATCATTGATACCAGGTAATCCATAGCGTTTAGCTCAAAGTGACGTTGTGCCATTGCAAGACTATTTTGTAAATATGTGTTATTTCCTATTACGTTGTGCCATTGCAAGACTATTTTGTAAATGTCTGTTATTTCCTATTACGTTGTGCCATTGCAAGACTATTTTGTAAATGTCTGTTATTTCCTATTACGTTGTGCCATTGCAAGAATATTTTGTAAATGTCTGTTATTTCCTATTACACGTTGTGTCATTGCAAGAATATTTTGTGTAAATGTCTGTTATTTCCTCTTTATATTGCTCGTTCGTCGGGCAGTGGACAGGTAAGCACCTGTACGGGGAGTAAATGATCCTGCCCTCCCCGAAGGTCTCCTGCCCTTTGCAGGCAGGTCTTGGCTGACCAAAGGCTATGGGAGTTAACCCTGAAAAGAAAAAAACCACCTGTCTTGCAGGCCGATCTTGACTGACCAAAGGCTAAGGAGTTAACCCTGACCAAAAATAACAACCTGCTGCCTTGCAGGCTGTCGTCTTGAATGACTAAAGGCTAAGGGAGTTAACCCTGACACAAAATAACAAGGCGCTGGCAGGGGGCCTCAAGGTTTGGCAGCCCCACCATCTACCAAAGAGTACAGTGGGCTAATCCCCTGTTTATCCAAAACCAAACTGATTCAAAGAAATAAAATAAATATGATATAAACGGCTTGAACTTTCGAAGACAACTCTGGACACGAATACTGACTGTGATTTTTGGAACATGGCATGTTAGGAAATTAATGGAAAGGACAGAATTGGCTGAAGAAAATGGAAAATTCCAAAGTGGATATTTTGGCCATTACAGAAACAAAGAAAGAAGGACAAGGAATAGAAAATGTAGGACCGAATCATGTTTTAATCTTCTCAGAGTAGATGTCAAAGATAGAGTTAGAGCAGGAGTAGGCCTCATAATGCATAAAAAGACATGAAAAGCTGATAGAAAGTTGGAAATTTATAAGCCCACGGATATTAGAGGTAAATATTAAAGCAAGGACAAGAAATTAAATTATTAGTAGCTTATGGATCAAAAGATATGCAACGAAAAAAAGATATACAAATAGATGCAGAGAATCTTAAACCCAAACAGGAATTAATGGTTTTAGGAGATTTAAACGCTAGAATAGGCAACAATGTAGAAACGTCAGGAGGATTAATAGGTAAAGAAAGGAGAGACAACAACTGCTCCAAATGGAGAGAGACTAATAGGTTTTGCCTAAAGAATAACATGAAAATATTTAATACATTTTTCTCATAAAGATATCCATTAATATGCAAGAGTAAATGAAGACATGTGAAAAGTCATCATCATAGACTACATAATAGTTAGCAGCTCCCTTTTTACAGTACAGTGAATGCTAGAGTAAGCAGAGGAGCTGAAATATTTAGTGATCATCGACTAGTGATTCCAAAATGAAATTATTAACTGAAGAAAACAAACAGAAAAGGAAAGAGAAAAAGCTACTAAACTCAAAATAGAAAAACTAAATAAACCACTAGTAAAACAGATATACCAATCCAGGATAAAAAGATATATCAGTGAAAGGCAGATGGATCTGAAGGAAAGCACAATAGAAGAAAAGTGCAAATATATAAAGAAACACACCTCAGTTGTACTGAAGAGGTCTGTGGTAGGAAACAAATTAAAGGAGATAGGAAAAGAGCAAGCATGGTGGAATGAGAATGTCAATACTAAGATAAAAGAAAAGAAAGATGCCTGGAAGAAATACTTGCAAACAAAGAGACCACAGGATATGATAGATTACGTGAGTAAAAGAACTATCGCCAAAG
This sequence comes from Doris montereyensis, assembly GCA_037039925.1. Classification (NCBI taxonomy): domain Eukaryota; kingdom Metazoa; phylum Mollusca; class Gastropoda; order Nudibranchia; family Dorididae; genus Doris; species Doris montereyensis. The sequence continues at coordinate 34,568 of JAXRKP010001732.1, read as the reverse complement.
AGGAAGTTAGGAAAGCAAAACAGGAACAATGGGAAGAGTTTGGAGAAAGACTTCAAGAAAGCTATCAAGGAAATCAAAAGCTGTTCTGGGGAGCAATGAAGAGCATGAGAAAGATCAAAGCATGCCCAATACGACAAATTAAGAACACCAAAGGAAAAATAATGAAAGGAGACAGCGAAGTCATGGAAATGTGGAGAAATTATTTTCACAAATTACATAATCCCCCAGAACATATGAAACAAGGAGTACAGATCAATTATTAAGAGTAACAAGAAGTAATCGAGATTAGACAACTGAAGATGTAGATGTCTCAATGGAAGAACTTCAAACAGCTATCAAGAAAAGTGGAATTAGGAAAAGACCAAGGAACAGATCGTTTTATCCAGAAATGATTAAAAACCAAGGAGAGAGGCAGACAAACTATTACATGCAGTGTGTCAACAACCATGGAAGTACAAACAGGTGCCAGGCGACTTGAATAAGGGAACGGTAGTACCAATACACAAGAAAGGATCAACTATAGAATGCTCAAACTATAGAGGGATATCACTACTTAACCTACCAGGAAAAGTGTATGTCAGGATTCTGGAAATGAGACTAAGGAAAAGAGTAGAGGATCAGATTGTAGAACACCAGAGTGGATGTAGACCAAGAAGAAGTGTACAAGATTCCATATTTACAATTAGACAAAATAATAATAAAAATTCCTTGATAGAATCATTGACTTGCACTTGTGTTATTGACTTAGGAAAAGGCAGTTTACACTTTGAGGAAAGACGAGCTATGGCATTCCTTAAAAGAACACAACGTAGAGCAAAATTTAATAGGAGCCATTAAAAATTTTTTTTTACAATAAACCAACATGTGCAGTGAGAGAAGCTGGAAATGTATCTGAAGAATTTTATGTCGATATAGGAGTAAGACAGGGTTGTGTCCTAAGTCCTCTTTTGTTTATCACATTTATGGATTCAGTCGCAAAGGCATCCTCAAAAATGAAGAAAATGATGTAGGTATGTGGAAGCTCAAACGAGTAAATGTATCAATGCTTTCAATTGCCGATGATTTAGTTCTGTTTGGAAAATCAGAAAGGGACCTCCAGTAAAAATATCAACATAATGAATAATGAATGACAGTAAATGCAAAGAAAACCACAACAATGCTAGTAACTAGGGAAGCAACAATTGTCAACAAAAACCAAAATGGCAGTATACAATACAGTTTATTGTCCTACTCTCCTCTATGACAGCGAAACCTGGGCCTTAGTAGGGAATACAGTAGAGTACACGCAGCCAGAAATGAAATATCTAAGAAGAGTAGTAGGGAAAACTAAAGAGACAAAATCGGAAACACAATAATAAGAGATCAAACCAAAGCAGATGCATAAAAACTAAGATAGAAATAAATCAATTGAGAAGGTTTGGGCATGTTAACAGAATGAATGACAATAGAATAGCTAAATCAGCATACAGTGCGAAAACTCAGGGTGAAAGACCAAATGGCAGACCTCGGAGAAAGTGGGAAGAAGATATAAAAGAGGCATTAACACAAATAAATTTAACTTTCACGGAAGGAAACAGAAATGTCAGGACAGGGGCAGCCTGAAGAAAGATCATTTTGGGCATCTAAAACCCATAAACCGGAAGGTAGAATGGGAACTGATAAAGAAAGAAAGATTGCTCATTTGACGCCATATTTTCATGTAGTCTTTCTAGATAGGTATTAAAAATAATGGCCAAAGTTTCATTTACAAATCTTAAATGGTTGAGATTTTAGTAATATTTTCCCGGCTTTGTTTTCTTTTGGCCAGTAGATAGGACTTATACCTATAGTACACCCATATAATATAATACACCCATACAATATAATACAACCATATAATATAATACACCCATACAATATAATACAACCATATAATATAATACACCCCCACCTCCTTTTCACGATGACGTTAGAAAAGACACAAAAGCAAAGTAATAATATAGATGTGGATATTATAGATTTACATCTAGATAGTCATGCAGAGTCTCTATAGAAGAATCTAAGATGAAGGAATGTATAGATTTTCCCA
>JAXRKP010001732.1:5000-22500 GCA_037039925.1 Doris montereyensis | reverse complement strand
TTGTCTAATCTAGCACACGTTGTTGGCAATGGACACCTGACAGTCAAAAGAAGAACTGTCTAATCTAACACGTTGTTGCCAATGGACACCTGACAGTCAAAGAAGAAGATGAACTGTCTAATCTAGCACACGTTGTTGCCAATGGACACCTGACAGTCAAAAGAAGAAGAAGAACTGTCTAATCTAACACGTTGTTGCCAATGGACACCCTGACGGTCAAAAGAAAAGATGAACGGCCTAATCTAGCACACGTTGTTGCCAATGGACACCTGACAGTCAAAGAAGACTGAATCTAGCACACGTTGTTGGCAATGGACACCTGACAGTCAAAGAAGAAGAAGAACTGCCTAATCTAGCACACGTTGCTGGCAATGGAAAAGAAGAAAGAAGAACTGCCTAATCCTGACACCTGACAGTCAAAAGAACTGCCTAATCTAGCACATGTTGCTGGCAATAGACACCTCACAGTCAAAGAAGAAGAAGAACTGTCTAATCTAGCACACGTTGTTGGCAATGGACACCTGCCAGTCAAAAGAAGACGACGAACAGACAAATCTAGCACACGTTGCTGGCAATGGACACCTGACAGTCAAAGAAGAAGAAGAACAGACAAATCAGCACACGTTGCTGGCAATAGACACCTCACAGTCAAAAGAAGAAGAAGAATTGTCTAATCTAGCACGTTGCTGGCAATGGACACCTGACAGTCAAAAGACGACGAACAGACAAATCTAGCACACGTTGCTGGCAATCGACACCTGACAGTCAAAAAGAAGAAGAAGAACAGCTTAATCTAGCACACGTTGCTGGCAATGGACACCTGACAGTCAAAAGAAGAACGGCCTAATCTAGCACACGTTTCTGCCAATAAACACCTGACAGTTAAAAGAAGAAGAAGAACAGCCTAATCTCGCACACGTTGCTGGCAATAGACACCTGACAGTCAAAAGAAAGAAGAAGAACAGCCTAATCTAGTACACGTTGCTGCCAATAGAAACCTGACAGTCAAAATGAAGAACTGCCTAATCTAGCACACGTTGCTGCTAATAGACACCTGACAGTCAAAAGAAGAAGAAGAACAGCCTAATCTAGCACATGTTGCTGGCAATGGACACCTGACAGTCAAAGAAGAAGAAGAACAGCCCTAATCTAGCACATGTTGCTGGCAATGGACACCTGACAGTCAAAAGAAGAAGAAGAACAGCCTAATCTAGCACATGTTGCTGGCAATGGACACCTGACAGTCAAAGAAGAAGAACTGTCTAATCTAGTACACGTTGCTGGCAATGGACACTGACAGTCAAAAGAAGAACAGCTAATCTAGCACGTTGTTGGCAATGGACACCTGACAGTCAAAAGAAGACCTGCCTAATCTAGTACCCGTTGCTGGCAATGGACACCTGACAGTCAAAAGAAGAACTGTCTAATCTAGCACACGTTGTTGGCAATGGACACCTGACAGTCAAAGAAGAAGAAGAACAGACAAATCTAACACACGTTGCTGGCAATAGACACCTGACTGTCAAAGAAGAAGAAGAACTGTCTAATCTAGCACACGTTGCTGGCAATGGACACCTGACAGTCAAAAGAAGAAGAAGAACAGCAATCTGCGCACACGTTGCTGGCAATGGACACCTGACAGTCAAAGAAGAACGGCCTAATCTAGCACACGTTGCTGCCAATAAACACCTGACAGTTAAAGATGAAGAAAGAACAGCCTAATCTAGCACACGTTGCGCTTAATAGACGCCTGACAGTCAAAGAACAAGAAGAACAGCCTAATCTAGTATACGTTGCTGGCAATGGACACCTGACAGTCAAAGAAGAAGAAGAACAGCCTAATCTAGTACATGTTGCTGGCAATGGACACCTGACAGTCAAAAGAACAAGAAGAACAGCCTAATCTAGTACACGTTGCAATGGACCTTGACAGTCAAAAGAAGAACAGCCTAATCTAGTACACGTTGCTGGCAATGGACACCTGACAGTCAAAGAAGAAGAAGAACAACCTAATCTAGTACATGTTGCTGGCAATGGACACCTGACAGTCAAAAAAGAAGAAGAAGAACAGTCTAATCTAGTACACGTTGCAGACAATGGACACCTGACGAGTCAAAAGAAGAAGAAGAACTGTCTAATCTAGCACACGTTGCTGGCAATGGACACCTGACAGTCAAAAGAAGAACGGCCTAATCAGCACACGTTGCTGGCAATGGACACATGACAGTCAAGAAGAAGAATGGCCTAATCTAGCACACGTTGCTGGCAATGGACGCATGACAGTCAAAGAAGAAGAACAGCCTAATTGAGTGCAATGTTGCTGGCAATGGACACCTGACAGTCAAATGAAGAAGAAGAAAGCCTAATTGAGTGCACGTTGCTGGCAATGGACACCTGACAGTCAAAAGAAGAACGGCCTAATCTAGCACACGTTGCTGGCAATGGACACCTGACAGTCAAAAGGAAGAAGAAGAACGGCCTAATCTGGCACACGTTGCTGGCAATGGACACCTGACAGTCAAAGAAGAACGGCCCTAATCTAGCACGTTGCTGGCAATAGACACATGACAGTCAAAGAAGAAGAACTATCTAATCTAGCACACGTTGCGGCAATGGACACCTGACAGTCAAAAGAAGAAGAAGAACAGCCTAATCTAGCACACGTTGCTGGCAATAGACACCTGACTGTCAAAGAAGAAGAAGAACTTTCTAATCTAGCACACGTTGCTGGCAATTGGACACCTGACAGTCAAAAGAAGAACGGCCTAATCTAGCACGTTGCTGGCAATAGACACATGACAGTCAAGAAGAACGGCGGCCTAATCTAGCACACGTTGCTGGCAATGGACACTTGACCTCAAAAGAAGAACGGCCTAATCTAGCACAAGTTGCTGGCAATGGACACCTGACAGTCAAAAGAAGAAGAACGGCCTAATCTAGCACACGTTGCTGGCAATGGACACCTGACAGTCAAAAGAAGAAGAAGAGGAACTTGGCCTAATCTAGCACACGTTACTGGCAATAGACTTCTGACAGTCAAAGAAGAAGAAGAACGGCCTAATCTAGCACCACGTTGCAAGCGTAGACACTGATACAGTCAAGAAGAACGGCTAATCTAGCACACGATTGCTGGACAAGAGAGACACCCTGACAGTCAAAAGAAGAAGAACAGCCAATCTAATGCACGTTGCTGGCAATGGACACCTGACGTCAGAAGAAGAAGAACAGCTTAATCTAGCACACGTTGCTGGCAATGGACACCTGACAGTCAAAAGAAGAAGAAGAACGGCCTAATTTAGTGCACGTTGCTGGCAATGGACACCTGACAGTCAAAAGAAGAAGAAGAACGGCCTAATCTAGTACACGTTGCTGGCAATGGACACCTGACAGTCAAAAGAAGAAGAAGAACGGCCTAATTTAGTGCACGTGGCTGGCAATGGACACCTGACAGTCAAAAGAAGAAGAAGAACGGCCTAATTTAGTGCACGTTGCTGGCAATGGACACCTGACAGTCAAAAGAAGAAGAAGAACGGCCTAATCTAGCACACGTTGCTGGCAATGGACACCTGACAGTCAAAAGATGAACGGCCTAATCTAGCACACATTGCTGGCAATGGACACCTGACAGTCAAAAGAAGAAATAGAACGGCCTAATCTAGCACACGTTGCTGGCAATGGACACCCGATAGTCAAAAGAAGAAGAAGAACGGCCTAATCTAGTACATGTTGCTGGCAATGGACACCTGACAGTCAAAAGAAGAACGGCCTAATCTAGCACACGTTGCTGGCAATAGACACCTGACAGTCAAAAGAAGAAGAACAGCTTAATCTAGCACATGTTGCTGGCAATGGACACCTGACAGTCAAAAGAAGAAGAAGAACGGCCTAATCTAGTACACGTTGCTGGCAATGGACACCTGACAGTCAAAAGAAGAAGAAGAACGGCGTAATCTAGCACACGTTGGTGGCAATGGACACCTGACAGTCAAAAGAAGAAGAAGAACGGCCTAATCTAGTACACGTTGCTAGCAATGGACACCTGACAGTCAAAAGAAGAAGAAGAACGGCGTAATCTAGCACACGTTGGTGGCAATGGACACCTGACAGTCAAAAGAAGAAGAAGAACGGCCTAATCTAGTACACGTTGCTGGCAATGGACACCTGACAGTCAAAAGAAGAACGGCCTAATCTAGCACACGTTGCTGGCAATAGACACCTGACAGTCAAATGAAGAACAGCCTAATCTAACGTACTAACGTATTTGACAGTCAAGAACATTAGCATAATAAGTACGTTACTGTAATAAACTACAACAGTGAAGAACAGCTTAATCTAGTACACGTTGCTGACGTAGACACCTGAAACGGTCAAATGAAGAAGAACGAGAAGCAATCTAGTACACGTTGCTGGCAATGAGCACTGGCGTTAAAAGAAGAAAGAACAGAAGCAATCTGGTACGTTGCTGGCAATGGACGCCTGACAGTCAAAAGAAGAAGAACAGCTTAATCCAGTACACGTTGCTGGCGGAGCGCCTGACTGATCAAAGAAGAAGAACAGCAATCTAGTACACGTTGCTGGCAAAGGACACCTGACAGTCAAAGAAGAAACAGCTTAATCTAGTACACGTTGCTAGCAATAGACACACCCTGACAGTCAAAAGAAGAACGGCCTAATCTAGCACACGTTGCTGGCAATAGACACCTGACAGTCAAAAAGAAAAGAACAGCTTAATCTAGTACACGTTGCGGGCAATGGACACCTGACAGTCAGAAGAAGAACAGCCTAATCTAGTACACGTTGCTGGCAATGGACACCTGACAGTTAAAAGAAGAACAGCCTAATCTAGTACACGTTGCTGGCAATGGACACCTGACAGTCAAAAGAAGAACAGCTATCTAGTACGTTGCTGGCAATAGACACCTGGACAGTCAAAAAGAAGAACGGCCTAATCAAAATTTATCGCTGTTGGCAATGGACACCTGACAGTCAAAAGAAGAACGGCCTAATCTAGCACACGTTGCTGGCAATGGACACCTGACAGTCAAAAGAAGAACAGCCTAATCTAGCACGCTGCTGGCAATGGACACCTGACAGTCAAAAGAAGAACAGCCTAATCTAGCACACGTTGCTGGCAATGGACACCTGACAGTCAAAAAAGAAGAACAGCCTAATCTAGCACACGTTGCTGGCAATGGACACCTGACAGTTAAAAGAAGAACAGCCTAATCTAGCACACGTTGCTGGCAATGGACACCTGACAGTTAAAAGAAGAATACTAATGCACATGTTGCTGGCAATGGACACCTGACAGTTAAAAGAAGAACAGCCTAATCTAGCACGTTGCTGGCAATGGACACCTGACAGTCAAAAGAAGAACAGCCTAATCTAGCACACGTTGCTGGCAATGGACACCTGACAGTCAAAAGAAGAACAGCCCTAATCTAGCACACGTTGCTGGCAATGGACACCTGATCGTCCGAAGAAACAGCCTAATCTAGCACACGTTGCTGGCAATGGACACCTGACAGTCAAAAGAAGAACAGCTAATCTAGCACACGTTGCTGGTAATGACAATTGACAGTCAAAAGAAGAACAGCCTAATCTAGCACACGTTGCTGGCAATGGACACCTGACAGTCAAAAGAAGAACTGTCTAATCAAGCACACGTTGCTGTGTGGACACCTGACAAGTCACTTTTTCAACAGAGAAGGAAGGAAGGAGGAGGGCGGTGTTAATCACATGCAAATTGGGCTGTTCCTGGGACCATATTCTCATAATTGATAAAAGTGGAGTCAGTCAGTGCAAAAATTGTGCAAATTGTGGTAAAAGCACCAAACGTGGGAATAGTGTAGCTATTACCAATATAAATATAATTGATTGCTGATATAGAACCACCCTGAGAAAGCACCAAACGTGGGAATAGTGTAGCTAATACCAATATAAATATAATTGATTGCTGATATAGAACCAACCTGGAGAAAGCACCAAACGTGGGAATAGTGTAGCTAATACCAATATAAATATAATTGATTGTGATATAGAACCACCCTGACAAAGTACCTTAATAACCAAAAATGACCAGTGAAATGTCGCCTATACTTGCATAGTACCAAACTTCCTGAGATGACCAAATTGTGAGAACAACAGGTATAATCGTCAATAAATGCTTCGTTGAAGGGCAGAGTAAAGTTATCATAACGTATTATTGACAAGCGTAAACACTATGATGACCGTTTGACTGTGAATGACCAAAACTGGTCAGTGAAATGCCGACTTTATTTGTTTTGTTTTAAACTTCCTGATCGCCAATGAGTGCCTCGTGGAAGGCTAGAGTACATTTATCAAAACTTATTATTGACAAGCGTAAAGACTATCATAACCATTGGACCGTGAATTACCAAAACTGACCAGTGGAATGTCCACTTTATTTGTATATTTTAATAAAAGAATCCTGAGCTGCCCAAATTCTGCGAACAACGTATATAATCGTCGATGAATGTTTTGATGAAAGCGGAGTAAAGTTATCATAGCTCACTATGGACAATCTATAATGGCCAATTGACCGTGAATAACAAAAAACTGACTGATCGCCAATATGGAAGGTCGGAGTAATTTATCATAACTTATTACTGATAAGTGCTTAGTCTATGATGACCGTTTGACCGTGAAGGACAAAACTGACCAGTGAAATGTCCACTTTATTTTGTATATATATAAAAAAACTTCCTAGACCGACCAAATTTTGAGAACAACGTGTGTGAATGTCAATCAGTGTGTAATAGAAGGACAGAGTAGGTTTATTATAACTTAACATTGACAAGCGCAAACACCATGATGACCGTATGACCAGTATTACTGAACGTCCGGCTAAATTCGACAATTGACCAATTGAACAAATAAGCAAGATTTAAATAGAAAATTGAAATATAACTATTTGGGTTTTGCTTATACTCTAACAATCAAGACGAAAAAAAACGATACTAATAAGTCCTGAACTGACCATTAGACTGACCAATACAGAGAAGAATACCCCCATATTTTTGTTGCTTGGTGTTACAATTTGTAAGATTTAATCTTATTTCACATTTTAACTAGCACTGATATTGTGAAGAGGAAAACATATGTAAGAGAAAACATCGTGTTTCATATTCGTTGTTAAATAATATTGACCATGATGACCACTAGAGAAATTGCTTTAGTCTTCTAGCCAAGGTAAGTGGTTGCTAATTGTTTCAAATCATACTCTTATTTACAAAGAAAGTCACCTAATTATATAAGAATGTAAACTATTTATTTAGCACCGGTATCTACAAAAATAATCATACATCAACTTTATGAGTATTCCTCTGTCTCCCTCTCTCTCCCTCTCTCTCTCTCTTTCTCTCTCTCTCTCTCTCTCTGTCTCTCTCTCTCTCTCTCTCTCTCTCTCTCTCTCTCTCTCTCTCTCTCTCTCTCTCTCTCTCTCTCTCTCTCTCTCTCTCTCTCTCTCTCTCTCTCTCTTTCTCTCTCTCTCTCTCGCTCTCTCTCTCTCTCTCTCTCTCTCTCTCTCTCTCTCTCTCTCTCTCTCTCTCTCTCTCTCTCTGTCAAGGGTGGAAATGGTTGGAGAAGTGGGTGGTGGTAGCTTTTCTACTCACAGCAGATACCGAGTGGTTTATTATCTGACAACGTGACTGTCAAAAGTCTAAAAATCCAACAACATGAAGATAAACCGTAGCGGGTCGCGATGACACCAGTAATCCAATTTTAATCATTTAACAAGAACGACGATAAAACAATATAACGAGACTTCCAATGCTCTTTTTGGCCTCCTGATTTCTCCTTCATTTAATATTTCAACCCCCGAATACATTGGCGCTGACATCTTGACGCATACATAGTCGGCGTACCCTGCAACGCTATCAGTAATGGATTTGTTTTATTTGATTTGGTTTTATTTGATTTTTTTTAATTTGATTTGTTTTATTTGATTTGTTTTATTTGATTTTTATTTGACTTGTTTATTTGATTTGTTTTATTTGATTTGTTTTATTTGTCTGTTTTATTTGATTTCTTTTATTTGATCTTATTTATTTGATTTGTTTTATTTGATCTGTTTTTGTTTGGTTTGTTTTATTTGGTCTGTTTTTATTTGATTTGTTTATTTGATCTGTTTTATTTGATTTGTTTATTTGATTTCTTTATTGATTTGTTTTATTTGATGTGTTTTATTTGATGTATTTTATTTGATTTGTTTATTTGTTGTTTATTTGATTTGTTTTATTTGATCTGTTTTATTTGATGTATTTTATTTGATTTGTTTTAACTGGATCTGTTTTATTTGATTTGTTTTATTTGATCTCTTTTATTTGATTTGTTTTATTTGATCTGTTTTATTTGATTTGTTTATTTGATTTGTTTATATGATTTGTTTATATGATTTGTTTATTTGATTTGTTTATTTGATTTGTTTATATGATTTGTTTATTTGATTTGTTTTATTTGATTTGTTTGTTTATTCAGATTTGTTTATTCGATTTGTTTATTTGATTTGTTTATTTGATTTGTTTATTTGATTTGTTTATTTGATTTACCCACATCCACGACTTACGTGATCTTGTTTTTGTTATTTTTTTGGTCAAATTTTAATTTTGCCTGGTCTATATAAGCAAGGATCTTCAATGCAAACATAATGTTGTGATCTGTACACACGACCTCCTTTTATTGATCTTTTCCGATGGGACTAGGTGTCGATCCACTTACCTGGATCAAAGGGTAGAGTGTACTGAAAAATCATCAGCCGTACGGAGGCTTGAACGTCATTTTTAGTTGAAAGGTTGATATCTTGCATTTGAACTACTGAATCTCCATGCTCTGGAAATAAGTAAATACGAAAAGACCATTTGGAAGAGCACAATGGATAGGGCCTCATGTCTGGAAGAATCCATTGGGATGAAGTACAGAGAAGACTGATCGATGAATCAATTGGGATGAAGTAAAGAGAGCTGGTGGATGAATCAATTAGGATGAAGTACAGAGGCTGATGGATGAATCAATTAAGGATGAAGTACAGAGGACTTGTTGGATGAATCAATTGGGATGAAATACAGAGGCTGATGGATGAATCAATTGGAATGAAGTACGGAGGCTGGTGGATCAATCAATTGGGATGAAGTACAGATGCTGGTGGATGAATCAATTGGGATGAAGTACAGAGGCTGGTGGATCAATCAATTGGGATGAAGCACAGATGCTGGTGGATGAATCAATTGGGATCAAGTACAGAGGCTGGTTGATGAATCGATTGTGATGAAATACAGAGGCTGATGGATGAATCAATTGGGATGAAGTACAGAGGCTGGTGGATGAATCAATTGGGATTAAGTACAGAGGCTGGTAGATGAATCAATTGGGATGAAGTACAGAGGCTAGTGGATGAATCGATTGGGATGAAATACAGAGGCTGGTGGATGAATCGATTGGGATCAAGTACAGAGGCTAGTGGATGAATCAATTGGGATCAAGTGCAGAGGCTGGTGGATGAATCGATTGAGATGAAGTACAGAGGCTGGTGGATGAATCGATTTAGAGGAAGTACAGAGGCTGGTGGATGAATCAATTGGGATGAAGTACAGAGGCTGATGGATGAATCAATTGCGATGAAGTACAGAGGCTGATGGATGAATCAATTGGGATGAAGTACAGAGGCTGGTTGATGAATCGATTGTGATGAAATACAGAGGCTGGTGGATGAATCAATTGGGATGAAGTACAGAGGCTGGTGGATGAATCAATTGGGATTAAGTACAGAGGCTGGTAGATGAATCAATTGGGATGAAGTACAGAGGCTGGTGGATGAATCGATTGGAATGAAATACAGAGGCTGGTGGATGAATCGATTGGGATCAAGTACAGAGGCTAGTGGATGAATCAATTGGGATCAAATGCAGAGGCTGGTGGATGAATCGATTGGGATGAAATACAGAGGCTGGTGGATGAATCGATTTAGAGGAAGTACAGAGGCTGGTGGATGAATCAATTGGGATGAAGTACAGAGGCTGATGGATGAATCAATTGCGATGAAGTACAGAGCCTGGTGGATCAATCAATTGGGATGAAGTACAGATGCTGGTGAATGAATCAATTGGGATGAAGTACAGAGGCTGGTTGATGAATCGATTGTGATGAAATACAGAGGCTGGTGGATCAATCCAATTGGGATGAAGTACAGAGGCTGGTGGATGAATCAATTGGGATGAAGTACAGAACTTTAGTGATTGAATCAATTGGGATGAGTACAAGAGGCTGGTGGATGAATCGATTGGGATGAGTACAAAGCTGGTGGATGAATCGGTGGGATCAAGTACAGAGGCTGGTGGATGAATCAATTGGGATCAAGTGCAGAGGCTGGTGGATGAATCAATTGGGATGAAGTACAGAGGTTGGTGGATGAATCACGAGAGGAAGTACAGGCTGGTGGATGAATCGATTTAGAGAAAGTACAGAGGCTGGTGGATGAATCGATTTAGAGAAAGTACAGAGGCTGGTGGATGAATCGATTTAGAGGAAGTACAGAGGCTGGTAGATGAATCGATTTAGAGGAAGTACAGAGGCTGGTAGATGAATCGATTTAGAGGAAGTACAGAGGCTGGTGGATCAATCAATTGGGATGAAATACAGAGGCTGGTGGATGAATTGATTTAGAGGAAGTACAGAGGCTGATGGATGAATCGATTGGGATGAAGTACAGAGGCTGGTGGATGAATCGATTTAGAGGAAGTACAGAGGCTGGTGGATGAATCGATTTAGAGGAAGTACAGAGGCTGGTGGATGAATCGATTTAGAGGAAGTACAGAGGCTGGTGGATGAATCGATTTAGAGGAAGTACAGAGGCTGGTGTATGAATCAATTGGGATGAAGTACAGAGGCTGGTGGATGAATCGATTTAGAGGAAGTACAGTGGCTGGTGGATCAATCAATTGGGATGAAGTACAGAGGCTGGTGGATCAATCAATTGGGATGAAGTACAGAGGCTAGTGGATGAATCAACTGGGATGAAGTACAGAGGCTGGTGGATCAATCAATTGGGATGAAGTACAGAGGCTGGTGGATGAATCAATTGGGATGAAGTACAGAGGCTGGTGGATGAATCAATTGGGATGAAGTACAGAGGCTGGTGGATGAATCAATTGGGATGAAATACAGAGGCTGGTGGATGAATCAATTGTGATGAAATACAGAGGCTAGTGGATGAATCAATTGGGATGAAGTACAGAGGCTGGTGGATCAATCAATTGGGATGAAGTACAGAGGCTGGTGGATGAATCAATTGGGATGAAGTAAAGAGGCTGGTGGATCAATCAATTGGGATGAAGTACAGAGGCTGGTGGATGAATCATTTGGGATGAAATACAGAGGCTGGTAGATGAATCAATTGGGATGAAATACAGAGGCTGGTGGATGAATCGATTGGGATGAAATACAGAGGCTGGTGGATGAATCAATTGGGATGAAATACAGAGGCTGGTGGATGAATCAATTGGGATGAAATACAGAGGCTGGTGGATGAATCGATTGGGATGAAGTACAGATGCTGGTGGATGAATCGATTGAGATGAAGTACAGAGGCTGGTGGATGAATGAATTGCGATGAAGTACAGAGGCTGGTGGAAGAATCGATTGGGATGAAGTACAGAGGCTTATGGATGAATAGATTGGGATGAAGTACAGAGGCTGGTGGATGAATCGATTGGGATGAAGTACAGAGGCTGGTGGATGAATCGATTTAGAGAAAGTACAGAGGCAGGTGGATGAATCGATTTAGAGGAAGTACAGAGGCTGGTGGAGGACAGACATGAGGGCAAACAATGTACAGTCCACGGTGTCTTTGACAAATGGAAAAACTAAGGTCTAGGGTTCAATGTAAGGTATTGGGGTACATGTTCGAGCCGATAAAGGACAAAGACGAGACAAATACAAGAGCATGCAAAGAAGAAAGACAATCATGCACACTAAGAAAAAACGGGATGAAACCACTGACCATTGCATGAGCACTCGTCGCCGAAGAAGGAAATGAAAGCGCATTACAAACCTTGTAAAGGTTGTTAGAGTTTCACCAACAAGACATTTCAGGATAGGTAAGTTGTTAGAGTTTTACCAACAAGACATTTCAGGGTAGGTAAGTTGTTAGAGTTTTACCAACAAGACATTTCGGGGTGGGTAAGTTGTTAGAGTTTTACCAACAAGACATTTCGGGGTGGGTAAGTTGTTAGAGTTTTACCAACAAGACATTTCGGGGCAGGTAAGTTGTTAGAGTTTTACCAACAAGACATTTCGGGGTAGGTAAGTTGTTAGAGTTTTACCAACAAGACATTTCGGGGTAAGTTACTAGAGTTTCACCAACAAGACATTTTTGAGTAGCTAAGTTGCTATAGTTTCACCAACAAGACATTTCGGAGTAGGTAAGTTGCTAGAGTTTCACCAACAAGGCATTTTGGGGTAGGTAAGTTGCTAGAGTTTCACCAAAAAAACATTTCGGAGTAGGTAAGTTGCTAGAGTTTCACCAACAAGACATTTCGGGGTAGATAATATGCTAGAGTTTCACCAACAAGACATTTCGGTGTAGGTAAGTTGCTAGAGTTTTATCACCAAGACATTTCCGGGTGGTAAGTTGCTAGAGTTTTATCAACAAGACATTTCGGGGTAGGTAAGATGTTAGAGTTTTATCACCAAGACATTTCGGGGTAGATAATATGCTAGAGTTTTATCAACAAGACATTTCGGAGTGGATAAGATGCTAGATTTTTATCAACAAGACATTTCGGACTAGGTAGGTTGCTAGAGGTTTATCAACAAGACATTTCGGAGTAGGTAAGTTGCTAAAGTTTTATCAACAAGACATTTCGAGGTAAGTTGCTAGAGTTTCACCAACAAGACATATTGGGGTAGGTATGTTGCTAGAGTTTAACCAACAAGACATTTTGGGGTAGGTAAGTTGCTAGAGTTTTATCAACAAGATATTTTGGAGTAGCTAAGTTGCTAGAGTTTCACCAACAAGACATTTCGGAGTCGGTAAGTTGCTATAGTTTTATCAAGAAACATTTCGGAGTAGGTGTTGCTAGGAGTTTCACCAACAAAACATTTCGGAGTAGGTAAGTTGCTAGAGTTTTATCAAAGAGACATTTAAGTTGCTAGAGTTTTATCAAAGAGACATTTAAGTTGCTAGAGTTTTATCAAAGAGACATTTAAGTTGCTAGAGTTTTATCAAAGAGACATTTAAGTTACTAAAGTTTTATCAAAGAGACATTTCGGGGTATGTAAGTTTTTTTGTTTTTGTTTTTGTTTTGTTTTGTTTTTGGTTTTTTTTTTTTGTGTTTCAATTATATTGAAATTTCCATCAAATCATCAAGAAGGCATTATGGTGAAAATAGACACAAATAATTTTTGAAACATCATCAATACATCTCTATCAAAGTCCACTTTGCTTTGAATGAATACATTCACAAATATGCAAATAAAGGCCAACAGCAATGATATCCAAGCGATGAATCAGCAATCAAACCATGGCAAATTGATAATTATCTGAGAATTACAAACATTATTTTAAAAATGTTAACATGAAAAGGTGTTTATATTATTGGCTATACAAGTCATGGGTTCCAGAACTTGTTTCGTCTCTGCTGTTCTGTTTATAGATCATAGATTCAATGTTTTGAAGATCAAGCTTTAAGATGGGGTAGTGATTGTCAGAATATTGCGCACGTGGTCTCCATAGTCGCAGTCCTCCATAATCCAGATCATCTGGTCTTACAATTAGGCAGATATCATTGTCGCATTTTCGCATATGGGTTATTGTCTTCGTTGTTCTTGACAATGAAGTTTCTTATCCTTTGATTGGTAACGCAATACTCAATGATGAGTTCATCAGTCTCTGCAAGAATAACATGTGTCATTTGAAATGTGTCAACACGAGCTTAATATGTTCTACAGATCTGGCTGTGTAATATGCCTTCCTGTGTATATCGTCATTTGAAGATCTTGATGCTTATTTTATCACAGTGACGTTGCTTGATCATGTCAGCAAAGCGTGTGATTACCGTTACCACCTTGTTGGTTTTCCATGGATGAGTTTTCTTCACTTGTGCGAGAGCTTTCTTTAGATATTCGGTCTCACTGTCTGACGTGATAGATGTCAGAAATGTGTAGATCTATCTTCTTCTGCGGTGTGTTTCGTATCTGCTGCTGTGTCTTCTAGGTTGTTTGATTCACTGATTGTATTTCCGACCATAGACGTGTCATCAAGGGACGATGTTGTTGCTGACACGCTGAATAAATGGATAGCACTGTCGTTACTCTGAATTGAGTCCGTACTGTTGTTGTTTGTGTGTTGAATGTCAACACTTCCATTTTTTTTTCAATAAAACCGTCCTTATAGATGTCGTCAAGGAGCGATGTTACGGCTGACACGCTGAATAATGGATAGCACTGTCATTACTCTGGATTAATGCTGTATTGTTGTTGTTTGTTTGTTGAATGTCGCACTTTGAAATTTGTTTTCAATAAAGTCCGTGTTCTTAGATGATGTTGCTATCTTCGTTGCTATTCTTGTATGGTGTTGTTGTTTTCTAAAGTTATCTCTTCTTACTTGGCTCGGCGAATTCCGTCTGAAGCTGGCAGGAATTGAATGATGAACCGTCGACTCACTTGTGCCAGCCATCTCCATGCCATCAAATCGAAGGACGAGGGTAATGCGGTCTTTATTTCCAGCTACTTTGAAGGAGGAAAGATAAGATTCCTTTAAAATGCTGTTGATAAGACATTCCAGCATCGTCGGAAGTCCACTAATTTGCATATTGATGTCGTTGAATCTAAAAAAAAAAAACTTAAATCATAAAAAGGGCGAGATCTCGCGAACGCACGTCTGTCCAGCTCGGTAACCAAACCGTAAGTTGCTAGAGTTTTACCAACAAGGCATTTCAGGGTGGGTAAGTTGCTAGAGTTTTATCAACAAGGCATTTTGGGGTAGGTCAGTTGCTAGAGTTTTACAAACAAGACATTTCGGGGTAGGTAAGTTGCTAGAGTTTTACCAACAAGACATTTCGGGATAGGTAAATTGCTAGAGTGTTATCAACAAGGCATTTCGGGGTAGGTAATTTGCTAGAGTTTTACCAACAAGACATTTCGGGGTAGGTAAGTTGCTAGAGTTTTATCAACAAGGCATTTCGAGGTGGGTAAGTTGCTAGAGTTTTATCAACAAGGCATTTTGGGGTGGGTAAGTTGCTAGAGTTTTATCAACAAAGCATTTCGGGATAGGTAAGTTGCTAGAGTTTTATCAACAAGGTATTTCGGGGTGGGTAAGTTGCTAGAGTTTTATCAACAAGGCATTTCGGGGTAGGTAAGTTGGCTAGAGTTTTACCAACAAAATATTTCGGGGTGGGTAGGTTGCTAGAGTTTTATCAACAAGGCTTTTCGGGGTGGGTAGGTTGATAGAGTTTTATCAACAAGGCATTTCGGGGTGGCTAAGTTGCTAGAGTTTTATCAACAAGGCATTTCGGGGTAGGTAAGTTGCTAGAGTTTTATCAACAAGGCATTTCGGGTAGGTAAGTTGCTAGAGTTTTACCAACAAGACATTTCGGAGTAGGTAAGTTGCTAGAGTGTTATCAACAACGCATTTCGGGGTAGATAAGTTGCTAGAGTTTTATCAACAAGGCATTTCGGTGTGGGTAAGTTGCTAGAGTTTTATCAACAAGACATTTCGGGGTAGGTAAGTTGCTAGAGTTTTATCAACAAGGCATTTCGGGGTAGGTAAGTTGCTAGAGTTTTATCAACAAGGCATTTCGGGGTAGGTAAGTTGCTAGAGTTTTATCAACAAGGCATTTCGGGGTAGGGAGGTTGCTAGAGTTTTATCAGCAAGACCTTTCGGGGTGGGTAAGTTGCTAGAGTTTCATCAACAAGACATTTCGGAGTGGGTAAGTTGCCAGAGTTACACCAGCAAGACATTTCGGGGTGGGTACGTTGCTAGAGTTACACCAACCAGACTTTTCGGGGTAAGTTGCTAGAGTTTGACCAACATAATATTTCGGATTAGGTAAGTTACTGGAGCTTTACCAACACGACATTTCGGGGTAAGTTGCTATGGTTTAATCAACAAGACTCTTCTTGGAAAGTTGTTAGAGTTTCACAAAAAAGACATTTCGGGGTAAGTTGCTAGTGTTTCACCAACAAGACATTTCAGGGTAATTTGCTATAGTTTAATCAACAAGACTCTTCTTGGAAAGTTGTTAGAGTTTCACAAAAAAGACATTTCGGGGTAAGTTGCTAGAGTTTCACCAACATGATATTTCGGGGTAAGTCGCCAGAGTTTCAGCAACATGACATTTTGGCGTAAGTTGCTAGGATTCCACTAACAAGACATTTTGGTGTAAGTTGTCAGAGTTTCACCAACATGGCATTTCGGCGTAAGTTGTCAGAGTTTCACCAACATGACATTTTGGCATAAGTTCCTAGAGTTTCACCAACATGACATTTCGGCATAAGTTCCTAGAGTTTCACCAACATGACATTTCGGCATAAGTTCCTAGAGTTTCACCAACACATATTTCAAGTAAGTTGAGATTCCACTAACAAGATATTTCGGTGTAATTTGCTACAGTTTCACAAACAAGATATTTTGGGGTGTTGCTGCTAGAAGCCACCATCAAGACATTTTAGAGTACGTTGCTAGAGTTTCAGAAACAAGACATTTCGGGGTAAGCTGCTAGAATTTCACTAACAAGACATTTTTGACGTAATTTGCTAGAGTTTCACCAGCAAGACGTTTCGGGGTAGGTAAGTTGCTAGAGTTTTCACCTGCAAGACGTTTCGGGGTAGGTAAGCTGCTAGAGTTTCACCAACAAGACGTTTGGGGGTAGGTAAGTTGCTAGAGTTTCACCAACAAGGCGTTTCCAGGGTAGGTAAGCTAGAGTTTCACCAACAAGACGTTTTGGGGTAGGTAAGTTGCTAGAGTTTCACCAGCAAGACGTTTCAGTAGGTAAGCTGCTAGAGTTTCACCAACAAGACGTTTGGGGGTAGGTAAGTTGCTAGAGTTTCACCAACAAGACGTTTCTGGGTAGGTAAGCTGCTAGAGTTTCACCAACAAGACGTTTTGGGGTAGGTAAGTTGCTAGAGTTTCACCAGCAAGACATATCGGAATAAGTTACTAAAGTTTCACTAAGAAGACAATTGGCGTAAAGTTCCTAGAGTTTCAATAATAAGACATTTCGGAGTAAGTTACTAGACTTTCACTAACAAGACATTTGGCGTAAGTTCCTAGAGTTTCACCAGCAAGACATTTCGAGGTAAGTTGCAAGAGTTTCACCAGCAAGACATTTCGAGGTAAGTTGCTAGAGTTTCACCAGCAAGACATTTCGAGTTAAGTTGCTAGAGTTTCACCAGCAAGACATTTCGAGGTAAGTTCCTAGAGTTTCACCAGCCAGACATTTCGAGGTAAGTTGATAGAGTTTCACCAGCGACATTTCGAGGTAAC
>JAXRKP010001732.1:0-2500 GCA_037039925.1 Doris montereyensis | reverse complement strand
CCCTCGAAAAAAAACTGTTAAAAAAATATTTCAAACCCCGTCGGGTTTTGAACCCATGATCTTTTGGTTGACAGGCTTCTGGACTACAGAGTTCCCTTGTTGTCAAGAGTGTAAAATAAACGTATATGTATAAATAAAAGCACGAAGTATATTATTATCATGCATTTATACCGATAATCATCATTCTGTCCGAATATCTACTTAGACGATAACACAATGGGCCACCAGTGTAATTTTATCATCGGTGATGTCCTACTCTACTTGATGATACAATGATGAATACATTAAAAACGGATAGGCAATGACAGTTGCAAACAAAAACAGTATAACAACAACAACAACAAAAACAAAACAAAAAATCGAAAACAGTTTACAGTTCCCATCTTTAACATACCGTTGTTTGGTTTGTTTTGTTCTTTCTACTATGGACACACAGCATGTTTGAGTATTCACTCCATGGAATTGTAGGCCATCACACCAAATGTATCGTCCATTTCCCCCATCCCCATCCCCCGTATCCATATATCTCTGTATCCGATCATTCATCTATTCTTTTTATTATCGAATTATAATCTATCTGTCTACCTATTATCTATCTATCCATCTATCTATCTATCTATCTATCTAACTAACTATCTATCTATCTAACTATCTATCTCAACTATATATCTATCTATCTATCTCTCTGTCTGTTTGTCGGTCTGTCTGTCTATCTATGTACCTATCTATTGATCTATTTACCTATCTATCTATCTATCTATATATCTATTTATCTATTTACCTATCTCTATCAAACTATCTATCTTCCATCTATCATCAAATATGCAGCAATGTATCATGCATGTTGATACTCAGATCTATCAGTTTGTGTCCTGACTCAGATATAAAACAAGTGATATCTATGAAAACTGCATTTAAGAAATAAAAACATGGATGTCGAGTAAGCTAAAATTAAATGACAAGACTGAGGCGCTCTTCATTGGTAGAAAAAGAACAAGCATTATGCAGGATTAACAAGAATAAAAATGATTACAGGCATTTGGCTTCCCCAATTTGTGGCCTTCCAACCAAGACAAATAGTTCAAAACCAGGAACTACTCTGCCCGTCTTGTCGCAGAAAACGACGAGAGATGACTATTGCTTCCAAGATCTGCATTGGCTCCCAATTTTTCTTGGTGTGCAGTAGAGGCAGCATCCATGGTATATAAATCTCTAAACGATGTGGCACCAGCATAATAATATATCATGGATTTGCTGTCTCACCACGAGTCGCACGGACCACTGAGGCCGATGACTAACGTACTTCCAACTCTCAACATGCACCACTGATATGGTTCAAAAAGTGTTTGCAGCTTCCAGCATTTCCTCCAAAGTGTGTGAATGATTTCCCCAATGACGTCAACTATCGCCATCTCTTGGTGTTTCAAGAAGCGCTTGAAAGAAATATTTATTTAGAAAAGCTTTTTAATGTTTGTGGTTTTAAAGAGTATCATTGACAATGCAATTTTTAAACCCGTTTTTTGCATTTTCCGTGTGGTTGTGTTATGTAGTAGGTATTTATATTATTTGTATTTTATTTTTTTTAATTATTTTTTTTTTTTTTTTGAGGAAGGTTGTAATGCAATCAGAGCTCGGTGCACTTATTATTCTTATTCTTATTCTTAACTGTACTTATTATTATTATCATTTTTTTTAAATAGTCGTTATTAATATCATTATTATTATTATTATTTATTATTATTTATTATTATTATTATTATTAATTATTATTATTATTATTATTATTATTATTATTATTATTATTTATTATTATTATTATTATTATTATTATTATTATTATTATTATTATTATTTATTATTATTATTTAATATTATTATTATTATTATTATTATTATTATATTATTATTATTATTATTATTAATTATTATTATTATGATTAACATTATTATTATTATTATTATTATTATATTATTATTATTATTTATTATTATAATTATTGTTATTATTATTATTATTATTATTATTATTATTATTATTATTATTATTATTATTATTATTACTATTATTATTATTATTATTATTATTATTATTATTATTATTATTGTTATTATTATTACTATTGTTATTGTCATTATTACTGTTATTTTTATTGTTATTGTTATTGTTATTATTATTGTTATTATTATTAAAATTATTATTATTATTATTATTATTACTATTATTATTACCATTATTATTATTATTATTATTATTATTATTATTATTATTATTATTATTATTCATTATCATTATTATTATTATTATTATTATTATTATTATTATTATCGTTATTGTTATCGTTATTGTTATCGTTATTGTTTTTATGGTTATTGTTGTCGTTATTTTTGTCGTTGTTTTATCATTATTATTGTTATTATCATTGTTATTATTATCGTTATTAAAATTATTTTATTTTTTATTTTTATAATTATTTTTATTTATTTCTTCTTCTTCTTCTTC
>JAXRKP010001731.1:82500-97326 GCA_037039925.1 Doris montereyensis | reverse complement strand
AAGGATGACATTTTTGGGAAAATCTACCCTTCCTCCGTTACATGGAGACACCAAGAACGAAGGACACACTGTGCTAAATGTATCTGGATTGCTACAGTCACAGATTATCTTTGCTGGAAGGGCACAAGATCTTGTCGCATTAGAGCGAATAAGAAATGTCTGTTCTAAAAAGTAAAAATCATCATCAACATGCCTTGTCATCCTACACCACCCCACCCCCCAAACAGACGCACAAACATGGGAATGCAATCACACATACATACACACACATATACGCATATTACATACACATTATTTTGCTTCATATTTCAGTTGTCATGTCAACCACTGCAGCGTCAAACAAACCCGCTGCAAGTACAACGAAACCCACTGCAAAGACAACGAAACCCACTGCAAATACAACGAAACCCACTGCAAAGACAACGAAACCCACTGCAAAGACAACGAAACCCACTGCAAATACAACGAAACCCACTGCAAATACAACGAAACCCACTGCAAAGACAACGAAACCCACTGCAAAGACAACGAAACCCACTGCAAAGACAACGAAACCCAATGCAAAGACAACGAAACCCACTGCAAAGACAACGAAACCCACTGCAAATACAACGAAACCCACTGCAAAGACAACGAAACCCAATGCAAAGACAACGAAACGCACGTACACTGTACTGACAAAGTCATCAATGGCCCGTACTTCATCGGCTAAGCGATCACCGGTCACCCCAAGCTCAAAGCCACCTTCAACAACACGTAGGTTTTACACCAAACCTCCCTTCTTTTTATTTCTTTTTTTGCTGTTGTTTTCTTCTGAAATAGTAAACTAAAAACTTTAAGACTATCTTGATATACTGTCGGGAATAAAATGATGGAAATCTATGCCCCCCCCCCCACCGCTCCGCCCCCGCCACCCGCACCCCTCCCCTTTAAAGTTGAAGTAAAACTAAAATTGAGCATAAAATTCATACGTTGGTACCCGAGCGGAAAGATTGCCGGACCTGGGGTTATGATGGGGTCCCATGGGGTCACAGCTGGGGTCCGATGGGGTCATAGCTGGGGTCTGATGGGGTCACAGCTGGGGTCTGATGGGGTCACAGCTGGGGTCTGATGGCTTCACAGCTGGGGTCCGATGGGGTCACAGCTGGGGTCTAATGGGGTCACAGGTGGGTCCGATGGGGTCACAGCTGTGGATTGATGTGGTCACAGCTGGGGTCTAATGGGATCACAGCTCGGGTCTGATGGGGTCACAGGTGGGTCCGATGGGGTCACAGCTAGGGTCTAATGGGGTCACAGCTGGGGTCCGATGGGGTCACAGCCAGGATCCAACGTTGTGTTCCTTGGGAAAGACACTTAAGACGTATTTCCCCCACTCTACCAAGCACTAGTTTGGGAGTACAACTCTACCCAGCTAGGTGCAAATGGGTACAAGCACTAACTTGGGAGTACAACTCTACCCAGCTAGGTGCAAATGGGTACAAGCACTAGTTTGGGATTACAACTCTACCCAGCTAGGTGCAAATGGGTACAAGCACTAACTTGGGAGTACAACTCTACCCAGCTAGGTGCAATGGTACAAGCACTAGTTTGGGGAGTACAACTCTACCCAGCTAGGTGCAAATGGGTACAAGCACTAGTTTGGAGTACAACTCTACCCAGCTAGGTGCAAATGGATACAAGCACTAGTTTGGGAGTACAACTCTACCCAGCTAGGTGAAAATTGGTACAAGCACTAGTTTGGGAGTGACAACTCTACCCAGCTAGGTGCAAATGGGTACAAGCACTAACTTTGGAGTACAACTCTACCCGGTGCAAATGGGCACAAAGCACTAGTTTTGGAGCACAACTCTACCCAGCTAGGTGCAAATGGATACAAGCACTAGTTTGGGAGTACAACTTACCCAGCTAGGTGCAAATGGGTACAAGCACTAGTTTGGGAGTACAACTCTACCCAGCTAGGTGCAAATGGGTACAAGCACTAGTTTGGGAGTACAACTCTACCCAGCTAGGTGCAGAAATGGGTACAAGCACTAGTTTGGGAGTCATAGCTAGAGGCGGCCATTATCACCTAGCCCGTATCATGTTATTGAAACTCGGATGAAAAGTTCCGGTTATATATGGGACATGCGCTGTAACAGCCATGAAAGACGAAGCAAATTATGCGGTTTCGGTTATCAAGTATATAATTTACCATGAATGTAAAAGGTTTTCCAGGTCAATAACCTGAGTAATGCTAACTGGTGCAAAATAAATCGTACCAGCCATAAAGGAACAGGCATTCCACTGAAGAATGCTAATCAGCATCACATTTTATTAAAGATACTTTTTTAAATTAATCAAAGCTGCTGAATCATGAAACCAGAGCTTTTTCCCTGCTTGTTGTTTTTTTTCGTAGCTGTTGTGTGGAAAAGGTAGGGTGGTGCTAGCTGAGTCTGAAAGACTTAAACGCTCTGGAAGTTTGTGAGAACAAAAACGTGATCACAAAGATACATAATTATATGTTATCATTGTCTCCAGACATGCTTGTCTTTTATCTATAACTTTAAAAAGAACCTATAATATTATGAAAAAACGATGAAAAATGAAGATAGTATTTTTTTTTACATTTAAGATTGTGATGATTATAAAGGGTGTTACATTTTAATCCGAACGCTAAAGAATTGATATAGCGAGAAATGGCTGTACATAGAATCATGCATTTTTAATTTTTTTTTTAAATGTCTAGAAAAAATCATTAAAGTTTTGTTTGATACCAAGTGCCATTTGATACCAAGTGCAATGTGATACTAAAGTGCAATTTGATACCAAATGGCATAAAAACAATTAAATATAGGAAAACTGACCAGTAAGTTATAGCCTGAAATGTAAATAGTACTAAAATTTGACGCGAACCTTTTGACACCAAAAAGCAGTTTCACTCAACTCGTAATTCCCCCAGACATGAATGGGTTGATATGGATGGGGGTGGGGTGGGGTGGGGGGGAGACCAATTGCATGGACAGTTAGATCGCCAGACATCACTCCTTTAGATTTAAACTTCTGGGGTTACATTTAAAGCAATGTTCTAGCCATTCCTGTCTTGGACTTGATGAGTTTAAAAGCAAAATCAGAAGGGAAATTGCATGTACGCCACTATATGAAATGCTTGGAAACACTTGACTGGATCTACAAACAAAGACGACGGTTATTATAGAAGAAGTGAGGCTTTCACTTGGAGATAATGTGACAATGATGAGTTCAAGTAAATGAAATTTAGTTAGTGACAAAAGTTAGGACAGTCTCTTGTCAAAAAAAACGTTGAATCCATAAACACCAGATTTCATTTAATTTACACGCAACTTATGATTTTCTTCTCATTAACTGTAAATGCGTACGTGTGGGTCCTCGCCCCACCCTCACTCCCAGCTAATTTAACGATCATAACGTCATATATATATATAGACATCAATAAGTAACATATTAAACAAAACTTTAATAATTTTCTATAGTTCACAACAACAACAACAGCAACAATAAAATACATTATTCTATACAGCCGTTTTCCCGCCATTTCAAATCTTTATCGATCAGAGAAAACAAAACTTTGAAAAGACCCACCCTGTATAATAATATAACATACTGTTGAGATTGCCTGTCTCCATGACAATTTAAGGCTGTAAGCTAATATGCTGTTGAGATTGCCTGTCTCCATGACAATTTAAGGCTGTAGCTAATATGCTGTTGAGATTGCCTGTCTCCATGACAATTTAAGGCTGTAAGCTAATATACTGTTGAGATTGCCTGTCTCCATGACAATTTAAGGCTGTAAGCTAATATACTGTTGAGATTGCCTGTCTCCATGACAATTTAAGGTTGTAAGCTAATATACTGTTGAGATTGCCTGTCTCCATGACAATTTAAGGCTGTAAGCTAATATATTGTTGAGATTGCCTGTCTCCATGACAATTTAAGGCTGTAAGTTAATATACTGTTGAGATTGCCTGTCTCCATGACAATTTAAGGCTGTAAGTTAATATACTGTTGAGATTGCCTGTCTCCATGACAATTTAAGGCTGTAAGCTAATATGATTCTATTATCTCACATTACTCATTCTCTTGATATTTTTCAGTGGGTGCTGCCACTGCTACCGTCTCCCTCGCTCTTCTGGGATTGTGCGCAGTATTGAACAGGCTTTTGATCAACGCTTAGATAACAATACTAATAATACTACATATATGACCCCCAGTGTTTTGTGTGTTTAAAAAAAACGTAATTCATTTGCATCATCAACAACGAATGAACGAATGAATGACGGCATCTTTTTCTGTTTCTTTACAAAAGTAAAACGTGCGATACAATTTTTGCAAAGAAATACATAAAAAAAAGCATAATACTCTATGACAATGACAACGAAATGTATGAATACCCCCTGACATAGTTCTCTGTCTGTCCGTCTGTCTGTCTGTCTGTCTGTCTGTCTTTCTTTCTCTCTCTCTCTCTCTCTCTCTCTCTCTCTCTCTCTCTCTCTCTCTCTCTCTCTCTCTCTCTCTCTCTCTCTCTCTCTCTCTCTCTCTCTCTCTCTGTCTCTCTGTCTCTCTGTCTCGCTGTCTCTCTGCCTCTGTCTGTCTGTCTGTCTGTCTGTCTGTCTGTCTGTCTGTCTCTCTCTCTCTCTCTCTCTCTCTCTCTCTCTCTCTCTGTCTCTCTCTCTGTCTCTCTCTCTCTCTCTCTCTCTCTGTGTCTGTCTGTCTGTTTGTCTATCTGTCTCTCTCTCTCTCTCTCTCTCTCTCTCTCTCTCTCTCTCTCTCTCTCTCTCTCTCTCTCTCTCTCTCTCTCTCTCTCTCTCTCTTCTTAGCACACACACACACAGGCACCCACACACACACACACACAGGCACACCGACAAAAGATTGCCCATCTTATGTACTTTCATGCGATCCCAGTGCCAATTACAATTCCTGTTTGAGATTCAATTCCAAAACAACCCAATCCACTCTACCCCCTACCGGTCCCCCCCCCACAACTTAATGTTTAAGACAAACAAAGATACATAAATTATTTATGTGAACTGCTTTTTCACTCTCCCGTTTGTTCCACTTTCCATTGGCTGACTTTGAGAACTGCAGCTTAAATGCTATTGCCTGAAGGTTACTGATGAAGGCTTTCATTTGTAGTTTTCACCGTATGGCACATATTATTATTATTATTATTATTATTATTATTATTATTATTATTATTATTATTAGTATTATTATTATTATTATTACTATTATTATTATTATTATTATTATTATTATTATTATTATTATTATTATTATTATTATTATTATTATTATTATTATTATAATTCTGAATGTCTTCAACGTCTAATAAAACTTGCTATTGTTTATAATACGTTTCTTTTCCTCTTTGTTTTGTGTTGTTCTGTTTTTGGGGTTGTTTCGTTTTTGTTTATACGTAGTCAATTCTTTAGCCTTTCCATAGACCTGTGTCAAGGAACAGCCAGTTTAGTCAGGGTAACGGCATGAGCTTGTTACCTAACTGTCAACACCCCTCCCCTCCCTCGCTCCCAAACCCCCTACAGTCACACACACACACACACACACACACACACACACACACACACTCACATATATACACACACAGTTGACACACAAAGGAACACCCAAGATTGTAACTCCAACCCCTTAGACGAGTGTAAGGAGGTTAAGGGTTCAAGTGATAATTCATGGAATTTGGTTCCTTTCCTCTGACGGTTTGGGTTGGGTTGGGATTTTTTGTTGTTGTTGGTAGGATTGACCTGTAAACAG
Source organism: Doris montereyensis (assembly GCA_037039925.1). Classification (NCBI taxonomy): domain Eukaryota; kingdom Metazoa; phylum Mollusca; class Gastropoda; order Nudibranchia; family Dorididae; genus Doris; species Doris montereyensis. Next base: position 91,539 of record JAXRKP010001731.1, on the reverse strand, counting down.
CTGATGAGTGATCTTTGATATGCACACAGCCAATTGTGATCTGAGCTCGGGACCTCCTTTTCATCGTTTGAATCGGATGAGACTAGATGTTGATTCACCTTTCTGGAGCAAGGGCAAGGGGAAGGAGGGGGTGAGGGGGCGAGGTTTATCCCAGAAGGTCGAGAATTCTGTTCAACCTGTTAGGGAGCGAACCCAGAAACCTTCTGATTGAGATCGAGAGGCAGACTCTTACCTTCAGATGGAGACAAATATTCAAGACAGGAAAAGGGCGATGGATAGGGCACGGCGTGTTCAGAAGTGAAAGAGGAGAAATTGCAACGGAAGCTATCCACTTGACATATTGCGTGAAATAAAAACGTAGCGTACAAAAAACCCCGAAACAAATCTGGAGACCGGAGACAGTTACATTTTCATGTATACATCATGTTTGATATAATAGAGTACAGTTACATTTTCATGTTTGATATAATGGAGTACATCATGCATTATGTTTGATAGAATGGAGTACAGTTACGTTTTCATGTATACATCATGTTTGATAGAATGGAGTACAGTTACGTTTTCATGTATACATCATGTTTGATAGAATGGGAGTAAGTTACGTTTTCATGTAATCATGTTTGATATAATAGAGTACAGTTACATTTTCATGTATACATCATGTTTGATATAATAGAGTACAGTTACGTTTTCATGTATACATCATGTTTGATAGAATGGAGTACAGTTACGTTTTCATGTATACATCATGTTTGATAGAATGGAGTACAGTTACGTTTTCATGTATACATCATGTTTGATAGAATGGAGTACAGTTACGTTTTCATGTATGCATCATGTTTGATAGAATGGAGTACAGTTACGTTTTCATGTATTCACCATGTTTGATATAATGGAGTACAGTTACATTTTCATGTATATCATGTTTGATAGAATGGAGTACAGTTACGTTTTTCATGCATGCATACATCATGTTTGATAGTATACATCATGTTTGATAGAATGGAGTACAGTTTCGTTTTCATGTATACACATGTTTGATAGAATGGAGTACAGTTACGTTTTCATGTATACATTATGTTTGATAGAATGGAGTACAGTTACGTTTTCATGTATGCATCATGTTTGATAGAATGGAGTACAGTTACGTTTTCATGTATACATCATGTTTGATAGAATGGAGTACAGTTACGTTTTTCATGTATACATCATGTTTGATAGAATGGAGTACAGTTACGTTTTCATGTATGCATCATGAATTATGTTTGATATAGAATGGAGTACAGTTACGTTTTCATGTATTGATAGAATGGAGTACAGTTACGTTTTCATGTATGCATCATGTTTGATAGAATGGAGTACAGTTACGTTTTCATTACGTTTTCATGTATACATCATGTTTGATATAATGGAGTACAGTTTCGTTTTCATGTATACATCATGTTTGATAGAATGGAGTACAGTTTTCGTTTTCATGTATACATCATGTTTGATATAATGGAGTACAGGTTTTCATGTACAGTTTCGTTTTTTCATGTATACATCATGTTTGATAGAATGGAGTACAGTTACGTTTGATATAATGGAGTACAGTTACGTTTTCATTATTCACCATCATGTTTGATTCATAATGGAGTGAGTTACGTTTTCATGTATTCACCATGTTTGATATAATGGAGTACAGTTACGTTTTCATGTATACATCATGTGTGACCCATGATCCCGCATATATTGCACATTTCCATGTGTACGTATGCGTGATGTGTGATGTGCATTGCCTGTTTGCATGTGTACGTATGCGTGATGTGTGATGTGTGATGCACATTACCTGTTTCCATGTGTACGTATGCCTGATGTGTGATGTGTGATGCACATTTCCTGTTTGCATGTGTACGTATGCGTGCTGTGTGATGTGATGCACATTTCCTGTTTCCATGTGTACGTATGCATGCTGTGTGATGTGTGATGCACATTTCCTGTTTCCATGTGTACGTATGCGTGATGTGTGATGTGTGATGCACATTATCTGTTTCCATGTGTACGTATGCGTAATGTGTGATGTGTGATGCACATTTCCCGTTTCCATGTGCACGTATGCGGGATGTGTCATGCACATTGCCTGTGTCCATGTGTACGTATGCGTGATGTGTGATGCACATTGCCTGTTTCCATGTGTAAGTATGCATTATTTGTAATGCACATTGCCTGTGTCCATGTGTACGTATGCCTGATGTGTAATGCACCTTGCCTGTTTCCATGTGTACGTATGCCTGATGTGTAATACACATTGCCTGTTTCCATGTGTACGTATGCCTGATGTGTAATGCACCTTGCCTGTTTCCATGTGTACGTATGCCTGATGTGTAATACACATTGCCTGTTTCCATGTGTACGTATGCCTGATGTGTAATGCACATTGCCTGTGTCCATGTACGTATGCGGGATGTGATGCACATTTCCTGTTTCCATGTGTACGTATCCATGATTTGTAATACACATTGCCTGTTTCCATGTGTACGTATGCAGGATGTGTAATGCACATTGCCTGTTTCCATGTGTACGTATCCATGATTTGTAATACACATTGCCAGTTTCCATGTATACGTATGCGTGATGTGTGATGCACATTGCCTGTTTCCATGTGTACGTATGCATGATGTGTAATGCACATTGCCTGTTTCCATGTGTACGTATCCATGATTTGTAATACACATTGCCTGTTTCCATGTGTACGTATGCCTGATGTGTAATGCACATTGCCTGTGTCCATGTGTACGTATGCCTTATGTCTGATGCACATTTCCTGTTTCCATGTGTACGTATGCCTGATGTGTAATGCACATTGCCTGTTTCCATGTGTACGTATCCATGATTTGTAATACACATTGCCTGTTTCCATGTGTACATGCTCCTGATGTGTAATGCACATTGCCTGTGTCCATGTGTACGTATGCGTGATGTCTGATGCACATTGCCTATTTCCATGTATACGTATGCCTGATGTGTAATGCACATTGCCTGTTTCTATGTGTACGTATCCATGATTTGTAATACACATTGCCTGTTTCCATGTGTACGTATGCGTGATGTGTGATGCACATTGCCTGTTTCCATGTGTACGTATCCATGATGTGTGATACACATTGCCTGTTTCCATGTGTACGTATGCCTGATGTGTAATGCACATTGCCTGTTTCCATGTGTACGTATGCCTGATGTGTAATGCACATTGCCTGTGTCCATGTGCACGTATGCATGATGTCTGATGCACATTTCCTGTTTCCATGTGTACGTATGCCTGATGTGTAATGCACATTGCCTGTTTCCATGTGTACGTATTCATGATTTGTAATACACATTGCCTGTTTCCATGTGCACGTATGCCTGATGTGTAATGAACATTGCCTGTGTCCATGTGTACGTATGCGTGATGTCTGATGCACATTGCCTGTTTCCATGTATACGTATGCCTGATGTGTAATGCACATTGCCTATTTCCATGTGTACGTATGCGGGATGTCTGATGCACATTGTCTGTTTCCATGTGTACGTATGCATGATGTCTGATGCACATTGCCTGTTTCCATGTCTACGTATGCATGATTTGTAATGCACATTGCCTGTTTCATGTACACGTATGCATGATTTGTAATGCACATTGCCTGTTTCCATGTACACGTATGCATGATTTGTAATGCACATTGCCTGTTTCCATGTACACGTATGCATGATTTGTAATGCACATTGCCTGTTTCCATGTATATGTATGCGTGATGTCTGATGCACATTGCCTGTGTCCATGTATACGTATGCCTGATGTGTAATGCACATTGTCTGTTTCCATGTGTATGTATGCGTGATGTATGATGCACATTGTCTGTTTCCATGTGTAAGTATGCGTGATGTCTGATGCACATTGCCTGTGTCCATGTATACGTATGCGTGATGTCTGATGCACATTGCCTGTTTCCATGTGTACGTATGCGGGATGTCTGATGCACATTGCCTGTTTCCATGTGTACGTATGCGGGATGTCTGATGCACATTGCCTGTTTCCATGTGTACGTATGCAGGATGTCTGATGCACATTGCCTGTTTCCATGTGTACGTATGCGGGATGTCTGATGCACATTGCCTGTTTCCATGTGTACGTATGCATGATGTGTAATGCACATTACCTGTTTCCATGTGTACGTATGCATGATGTGTAATGCACATTGCCTGTGTCCATGTGTACGTATGCATGATGTGTAATGCCCATTGCCTGTTTCCATGTGTACGTACGCCTGATGTGAAATGCACATTACCTGTTGCCATGTGTACGTACGCGTGATGTCTGATGCACATTGCCTGTTTCCATGTGTTCGTATGCGTGATGTGTAATGCGGGATGTGTGATGCACACTGCCTATTACCATATATACGTATGCGTGATGGGTGATGCGAGCAACCTGTTTTCTAGTGTATATATGCATGATGCATAAGGTGCACTGTCTGTGTCCCTATGTACGTATGTGGGATGCGTGATGTTCACAACCTGTGTTTCCTATGTACGTATGTGGGATGCGTGATGTTCACTACCTGTGTCCCTATGTACGTATGTGGGATGCATGATGTTCACTACCTTTGTCCATATGTACGTATGTGGGATGCATGATGTTCACTTCCTGTGTCCCTATGTACGTATGTGGGATGCATGATGTTCACTACCTGTGTCCCTATGTACGTATGTGGGATGCATGATGTTGACTACCTGTGTCCATATGTACGTATGTGGGATGCGTGATGTTCACTACCTGTGTCCCTATGTACGTATGTGGGATGCGTGATGTTAACTACCTGTGTCCCTATGTACGTATCTGGGATGCGCGATGTTCACTCCCTGTGTCCCTATGTACGTATGTGGGATGCGTGATGTTAACTACCTGTGTCCATATGTACGTATGCAGGATGCATGATGTTCACTACCTGTGTCCCTATGTACGTATGCAGGATGCATGATGTTCACTCCCTGTGTCCCTATGTACGTATGCAGGATGCATGATGTTCACTCCCTGTGTCCCTATGTACGTATGTGGGATGCGTGATGTTAACTACCTGTGTCCATATGTACGTATGTTGGATGCGTGATGTTCACTACCTGTGTCCCTATGTACGTATGTGGGATGCATGATGTTCACTACCTGTGTCCCTATGTACGTATGTTGGATGCGTGATGTTCACTACCTGTGTCCCTATGTACGTATGTGGGATACATGATGTTCACTACCTGTATCCCTATGTACGTATGTGGGATGCGTGATGTTCACTACCTGTGTCCCTATGTACGTATGTGGGATGCGTGATGTTCACTACCTGTGTCCCTATGTACGTATGCAGGATGCATGATGTTCACTCCCTGTGTCCCTATGTACGTATGCAGGATGCATGATGTTCACTACCTGTGTCCCTATGTACGTATGCAGGATGCATGATGTTCACTACCTGTGTCCCTATGTACGTATGCGGGACGCGTGATGTTCACTACCTGTTTCCATATGTACGTATGTGGGATGCGTGATGTTCACCACCTGTTTTTATATGTACGTATGCATGATGCGTGATGTTCACTACCTGTGTCAATATGTACGTATGCGGGATGCGTGATGTTCACTACCTGTGTCCCTATGTACGTATACGGGATGCGTGATGTTCACTACCTGTGTCCCTATGTACGTATGTGGGATGCGTGATGTTCACCACCTGTTTTTATATGTACGTATGCATGATGCGTGATGTTCACTACCTGTGTCAATATGTACGTATGCGGGATGCGTGATGTTTACTACCTGTGTCCATATGTACGTATACGGGATGCGTGATGTTCACTACCTGTCCCTATGTACGTATGCGGGATGCGTGATGTTTACTACCTGTGTCCCTATGTACGTATGTGGGATGCGTGATGTTCACTACCTGTGTCCCTATGTACGTATGTGGGATGCATGATGTTCACTACCTCTGTCCCTATGTACGTATGCGTTATGGGCACTACCTGTTTGGATATGTATGTGGGCGGGAGGCATGATGCACACTGCCTGTCTCGTTATGTATGTAGGCGGGAGGCATGATGCACACTGCCTGTTTGCATATGTACGTATGCGGAATGTGTGATACGCACTGCCTGTTTCCATATGTACATATGCGGGATGAGGATGTGTGACGCATACTGCCTATTTCCATTTGTATGTAAACAAGGTGCATGATGCGGGATGTGTGACGCATACTGCCTGTTTACATGTGTATGTATACAGGGTGCATGGTACTTCATGTGCATTGCCTGTCTTCATCTGAACATATGTGAGATGCGCACAGCCTGTTTCCATAGGTACCTATGCTGAATGCAGGATATGTGATGCGCACTGACTGTTTGCATATGTAGGCTTGCATGATGCGTGATGGACATTGTTTCTTTTCACATGTATGTGTGCCTTATTCCATGTGTAGATGTGCATGATGCGTAATGTGCACTGCCTGTGTCCATATGTGCATATGTGTGATGTGCACTGTCTGTTTTCATTTTACATAAGCTCGATGCGGGATGTGTGATGTGCACTGCCTGTTTTATATGTACGTATGCGGTGTGTGTGTGATGCACACTGCTCGTTTGCATGTGTACATATGCGTGCTGCGTGATGCGCACTGTCTATTTTGATATGTATGGTTGCTTAATGAGTGATGCACACTGACTGTTTCCATGTATACGTATGCATGATGCGTCATGCACACTAACTGTTTTCATGTATACATATGCATGATGCGTGATGCACACTGTTTGTTTCCATGTATACATATGCATGATGTGTGATGCACACTGACTGTTTCCATGTATACGTATGCATGATGCACACCGACTGTTTTCATGTATACGTATGCATGATGCGTGATTGACACTGACTGTTTCCATGTATACGTATGCATAATGCGTGATGCACACTGAATGTTTCTATGTATACGTATGCATGGTGCGTGATGCACACTGACTGTTTCCATGTATACGTATGCATGATGCGTGATGCACACTGACTGTTTCCATGTATACGTATGCATGATGCATGATGCATACTGACTGTTTCCATGTATACGTATGCATGATCCATGATGCATACTGACTGTTTCCATGTATACGTATGCATGATGTATGATGCATACTGGCTGTTTCCATGTATACGTATGCATGATGCATACTGACTGTTTCCATGCATACGTATGCATGATGCATACTGACTGTTTCCATGTATACGTATGCATGATGCATGATGCATACTGACTGTTTCCATGTATACGTATGCATGATGCATGATGCACACTGACTGTTTCCATGTATACGTATGCATGATGCATGATGCACACTGACTGTTTCCATGTATACGTATGCATGATGCATGATGCATACTGACTGTTTCCATGTATACCTATGCATGATGCGTGATGCACACTGACTGTCTCCATGTATACCTATGCATGATGCGTGATGCACACTGACTGTTTCCATGTATACCTATGCATGATGCGTGATGCACACTGACTGTCTCCATGTATACCTATGCATGATGCGTGATGCACACTGACTGTTTCCATGTATACCTATGCATGATGCGTGATGCACACTGACTGTCTCCATGTATACCTATGCATGATGCGTGATGCACACTGACTGTCTCCATGTATACCTATGCATGATGCGTGATGCACACTGACTGTTTCCATGTATACCTATGCATGATGCGTGATGCACACTGTCTTTTTGCATGTGTATGTAAGTGGGATGCGTGACTCGCACTGTGTGTTTCCATGTGTATCTTTGTGTATGACGTGTGCTACACACTGCCTGTTTCCATATGTGTGTGTGTACGTATTGCGTGATGCGAACTGCTTGTTTCCTGTTGTACATATGAGTGACGCACACTGCCTGTTTTCAACGTACGTATGCGGGATGAGTCATGAGGCCTGCCTGTTTTCATATGTACGTACGCGAGATGCTTCATGCGCACAGCCTGTTTCTATAACTAGACATGCATGATGCGTGATGCGTAATATGGGATGCGCACAGCCTGTTTCTATAACTAGACATGCATGATGGGTGATGCGTAATATGGGATGCGCACAGCCTGTTTCTATAACTAGACATGCATGATGGGTGATGCGTAATATGGGATGCGCACAGCCTGTTTCTATAATTAGACATGCATCATGCGTGATGCGTAATATGAGATGCGCACAGCCGGTTTCTATAACTAGACATGCATGATGCGTGATGCGTAATATGGGATGCGCACAGCCTGTTTCTATAACTAGACATGCATGATGTGTGATGCGTAATATGGGATGCGCACAGCCTGTTTCTATAACTAGACATGCATGATGCGTGATGAGTAATATGGGATACGCACAGCCTGTTTCTATAACTAGACGTGCATGATGCGTGATGCGTAATATGGGATGGGCACAGCCTGTTTCTATAACTAGACATGCATGATGGGTGATGCGTGATATGGGATGCGCACTGACTGTTTTTATAACTACAAATGCATTGTAAGTGATGCGTGATATGGGATGCGCACTGACTGTTTCTATAACTACAAATGCATTGTAAGTCATGCGTGATATGGGATGCGCAGTGACTGTTTTTATAACAACATATGCATTGTAAGTGATGCGTGATATGGGATGCGCACTGACTGTTTCTATAACTACAGATGCATGGTGCGTGATGGGCGATATGGGATACACACTGCCTTTTTCTATAACTACACATGCATGGTGCGTGATGTCCACTGCTTCTTTCTATAACTACACATCCATGGTGCGTGATGTCCACTGCTTCTTTCTATAACTACACATGCATGGTGCGTGATGACCATTGCCTGTTCCTATAACTACACATGCATGGTGCGTGACGACCATTGCCTGTTCCTATAACTACACATGAATGGTGCGTGATTTCCACTGCCTGTTCCTATAACTACACATGAATGGTGCGTGATTTCCACTGTCTGTT
>JAXRKP010001731.1:32500-77500 GCA_037039925.1 Doris montereyensis | reverse complement strand
TACACAGTGCATGTGCATGTCACGTGACAAAACCGATAGCAAGAGAAGAAGTAAACAAAAAAACCCAGTCTGAATGAATGAAACAATGGAAGAATACCGGGAGACGACGGCTTTGCGTAGAGCAGTCAACAGCTTTTATTAACGTGGAGCAGTCAACATCATTTATTAACGTGGAGCAGTCAACAGCATATATTAACGTGGAGCAATCAACAACATCTATTAACGTGGAGCAGTCAACAGCATTTATTAACGTGGAGCAGTCAACAGTATTTATTAACGTGGAGCAGTCAACAGTATTTATTAACGTGGCGCAGTCAACAACATTTATTAACGTAGTCAACAGTATTTATTAACGTAAAGCAGTCGACAGTATTTATTAACGTAGAGCAGTCAACAGCATTTATTAACGTGGAGCAGTCAACAGCATTTATTAATGTAGAACAGTCAACTGTTTTTACTAACGTGGAGCAATCAACAGCATTTATTAACGTGGAACAGTCAACAGCATTTATTAACGTAGAGCAGTCAACAGCATTTATTAACAAATATGTAGATATCAATATCAACATCATTTATTAACAAATATGTAGATATCAATATCAACAGCATTTGTTAACAAATATGTAGATATCAATATCAACATCATTTTTAACAAATATGTAGATATCAATATCAACAGCATTTATTAACAAATATGTAGATATCAATATTAACAGCATTTATTAACAAATATGTAGAGATCAATATCAACAGCATTTATTAACAAATATATAGATATGAATATCAACATCATTAATTAACAAATATGTAGATATCAATATTAACAGCATTAATTGACAAATATGTAGATATCAATATCAACAATGGACTTTTGATTACGTTACCAAAACCCCCAGAAGCCAGGTGAGCCTGTTTGATCACTCTTTTAAATACTATAGGTAAACCTTTTCACAATGTAGACACACAAACGACATACCTTTTCACAATGTAGACACACAAACGACACACCTTTTTCACAATGTAGAAACACAAACGACATACCTTTTCACAATGTAGACATACAAACGACATACCTTTTCACAATGTAGACACACAAACGACATACCTTTTCACAATGTAGACACACAAACGACATACCTTTTCACAATGTAGACATACAAACGACATACCTTTTCACAATGTAGACACACAAACGACATACCTTTTCACAATGTAGACACACAAACGACATACCTTTTCACAATGTAGGTACACAAACGACATACCTTTTCACAATGTAGGTACACAAACGACATACCTTTTCACAATGTAGATACACAAACGACATACCTTTTCACAATGTAGGTACACAAACGACATACCTTTTCACAATGTAGGTACACAAACGACATACCTTTTCACAATGTAGACACACAAACGACACACCTTTTCACAATGTAGGTACACAAAAAACACACTTTTCACAATGTAGACACAGATGACACATCTTTGCACAATGTAGACACACGACACACAAACGACACATCTTTTCATAATGTAGACACACAGATGACACACCTTTTCACAATGTATACACCCAAACGACACACCTTTTCACAATGTAGGTACACAAACGACACATCTTTTCACAATGTAGACACACAAACGACACATCATTTCACAATGTAGACACACAAACGACACACCTTTTCACAATGTAGGTACACAAACGACACACCTTTTCCCAATGTAGACACACAAACGACACACCTTTTCCCAATGTAGACACACAAACGACACACCTTTTCACAATATAGACACACAAACGACACACCTTTTCACAATGAAGGCACACCGCAAGGATTTATCCTGAGCTCAATCCTCTTCAATATAATTATTTTTGGGGAACGCAATTAGAGATGTCAGACGATTTAAAAAAAATTAAAAATGGCCTGGAAAGACTCATTCCTTAAGAAAGACTCATTCCTTGAGAAAGAATCATTCCTTGGAAAGACTCATTCCTTAAGTAAGACTCATTTCTTGAGAAAGACTCATTCCTTAGAAAGACTCATCTCTTAGAAAGACTCATTCCTTAGAAAGACTCATTCCTTAGAAAGACTCATTCCTTAGAAAGACTCATTCATTAGAAAGACTCATTCCTTGAGAAAGACTCATTCCTTAGAAAGACTCATCCCTCTCATTCCTTAGAAAGACTCATTCCTTAGAAAGACTCATCCTTAGAAAGACTCATCCCTTAGAAAGACTCATTCCTTAGAAAGATTCATCCCTTAAAAAGACTCATTCCTTAGAAAGACTCATTCCTTAGAAAGACTCATTCCTTAGAAAGACTCATCCCTTAGAAAGACTCATTCCTTAGAAAGACTCATTCATTCCTTGAGAAAGACTCATTCCTTAGAAAGACTCATTCCCTTTCTTTAGAAAGACTCATTCCTTAGAAAGACTCATCTCCTTAGAAAGACTCATTCCTTAGAAAGACTCATTCCTTGGAAAGACTCATTCCTTAGAAAGACTCATTCATTAGAAAGACTCATTCCTTAGAAAGACTCATTCCTTAGAAAGACTCATCTCTTATTCCTTGAAAGAAAGACTCATTCCTTCGAAAGACTCATTCCTTAGAAAGACTCATTCCTTGAAAAGACTCATTCCTTAGAAAGACTCATTCCTTAGAAAGACTCATTCCTTGAAAGACTCATTCCTTAGAAAGACTCATCCCCTTAGAAAGACTCATTCCTTAGAAAGAATCCCTTAGACTCATTCCTTAGAGAAAGACTCATTCCTTAGAAAGACTCATCCCTTAGAAAGACTCATTCCTTCAGAAAGACTCATTCCTTAGAAAGACTCATTCCTTAGAAAGACTCATTCCTTAGAAAGACTCATTTTTTTCCTTGACTCAAAAAAGACTCATCCCTTCGGAATTCCTTAGATTCATTCCTTAGAAAGACTCATTCCTTAGACTCATTCCTTAGAAAGACTCATTTTTTGACTCATTCCTCGGAAAGATTCATTCCTTGAAAGACTCATTCCTTAGAATGAGTCATTTCTTGAGAAAGACTCATTCCTTAGAAAGACTAATTCCTTCGAAAGACTCACTCCTTGAGAAAGACTCATTCCTTGAGAAAGACTCATTGCTTGAGAAAGACTCATTGCTTGATAAAGACTCAATACCTTGGAAAGACTTATTCCTGGAGAAAGACTCATTCCTTGGAAAGACTCCTTCCTTGAGAAAAACTCATTCCTTAGAAAGACTAATTTTTTAGAAAGACTCATTCCTTAGAAAGACTCATTCCTTGGAAAGACTCATTCCTTAGAAAGACTCATTCCTTAGAAAGATTCATTCCTTGGAAAGACTTATTCCTTGGAAAGACTCATTCATTAGAAAGACTCATTCCTTAGAAAATCCTTGGAAAGACTCATTCCTTGGAAAGACTCATTCCTTAGAAAGACTCAATCCTTAGAAAGACTCATTCCTTGGAAAGACTCATTCCTTAGAAAGACTCATTCCTTGGAAAGACTCATTCCTTAGAAAGACTCATTCCTTGAGAAAGACTCATTCCTTGGAAAGACTCATTCCTTAGAAAGACTCATTCCTTGGAAAAGACTCATTCCTTAGAAAGACTCATTCCTTGAGAAAGACTCATTCCTTGGAAAGACTCATTCCTTAGAAAGACTCATTCCTTGAGAAAGACTCATTCCTTGGAAAGACTCATTCCTTGAAAGACTCATTCCTTAGAAAGACTCATTTCTTGAGAAAGACTCATTCCTTAGAAAGACTCATTCCTTGGAAAGACTCATTGCTTGAGAAAGACTCATTCCTTAGAAAGACTCATTCCTTAGAAAGACTCCTTCCTTAGAAAGAGTCATTCCTTAGAAAGACTCATTCCTTGGAAAGACTCATTGCTTGAGAAAGACACATTCCTTGGGAAGACTCATTTCTTGAGAAAGACTCATTCCTTAGAAAGACTTATTCCTTGGAAAGACTCATTCCTTGAGAAAGACTCATTTCTTGAGAAAGACTCATTCCTTGAGAAAGACTCATTTCTTGAGAAAGACTCATTTCTTGTGAAAGACTCATTCCTTGAAAAGACTCATTCCTTGAGAAAGACTCATTCCTTCGAAAGACTCATCCCTTAGAAAGACTCATTCCTTAGAAAGACTCATTCCCTTAGAAAGACTCATTCCTTGAGAAAGACTCATTTCTTGAGAAAGACTCATTCTTTAGAAAGACTCGTTCCTTGAGAAAGACTCATTCCTTAGAAAGACTCATTCCTTAGAAAGATTCATTCCTTGAGAAAGACTCATTCCTTAGAAAGACTCATTCCTTGGAAAGACTCATTGCTTGAGAAAGACTCATTCCTTAGAAAGACTCCTTCCTTAGAAGAGTCATTCCTTAGAAAGACTCCTTCCTTAGAAAGAGACTCATTTCTTGAGAAAGACTCATTCCTTAGAAAGACTCATTCCTTGGAAAGACTCATTCCTTGAGAAAGACTCATTTCTTGAGAAAGACTCATTCCTTGAAAGACTTATTTCTTGAGAAAGACTCATTTCTTGAGAAAGACTCATTCCTTGAAAAGACTCATTCCTTGAGAAAGATTCATTCCTTCGAAAGACTCATCCCTTAGAAAGACTCATTCCTTAGAAAGACTCATTCCTTAGAAAGACTCATTCCTTGAGAAAGACTCATTCCTGGAGAAAGATTCATTCCTTGAGAAGATTCATTCCTTGAAAAGACTCATTCCTTGAGAAAGACTCATTCCTTAGAAAGACTCATTGCTGGAGAAAGACTTATTCCTTGAGAAATACTCATTCCTTGAGAAAGTCTCATTGCTTGAGAAAGACTCATTCCTTGTGAAAGACTGTATGCCGACGATGTAGATCTAGACACCGTAGGCTTTTCAACATGGGGACGTCAATCAAATACAAGCAGTACTCACTGTTTACAGTCTTAAAGGCAATGTTGACAACACGGATTTTTAAAAAAAGATTTCATTTACCATTATCCACAAATTAGGTGATCTCAGGGTTTTCGGGGTTTTTGGGAATATTTTTTATTTTGCCAGTACTGCCCTGTAAGCAGTTAAGGGATCCTTGACGTACACAGAATGTTGTGATCTGCACTCGGGGACTCCTTTTCATCGTCCGTCTCCGATGGGACTAGGTGTCGATCCGCGAGGGGGTAGGGTTAGATTTTTTCTCGTTGGCACGGCCAGAATGCCCTACCTTTTAGTTAAGAGGCCGACACCTTCCCTTAGGACTACCGAGTCACCTTGACCATGGGAGTACCGAGTCACCTTGGCCATGGGAGTACCAAGTCACCTTGACCATGGGAGTATCGAGTCACCTTGACCATGGAAGTACAACAACTGGAAAGAACTCATTCGACAGCTCATCGGTGACCACAAAGACGTTGCATACAGAAACACACACAGAGTTCAGGATATCCCTCAACAAAATTAACAATAATTGGACAACTACAGACAGCCTGAAGTTGGAAATAAGGCTAGGGCTTATAACAACGACATACTGCCTGAAGTTAGAAATAAGGCTAGGACTTATAACAACCACAGACAGCCTGAAGTTGGAAATAAGGCTATGACTTATAACAACCACAGACAGCCTGCAGACGGAAATAAGGCTATGACTTATAACAACAACAGACAGCCTGCAGACGGAAATAAGGCTATGACTTATACAAATCCCTCACTAAATCCGTCATATGTTATAACTGCGGCACATCGGCTCTAACAAAAACTAAACAGGAAAAAAACTGGACGTGTTCCACAGAAAGATACTAGGGACCAAATCCCTTAAAAGACAACAAGAACAGCGTTGTACAAAACAATATGAGAGAGAACGCCTACAACAATCCAAATTGTAGGGCAAAAACGACAAGTATAGCGTTGTACAAAACAATATGTGAAGAACGCCTATAACACTCCAAATTGTAGGGCAAAAACGAAAGTTCTCTGCTGCATTTTACGAAGAGAGCTTGAGATACCAGCTAACTAACAAGGCGACGAGTTCTGATTTGGAACCTCCAACGATAAATAACCCATTACAGAGAGGAAGACCTCTCACCTCGAACGGTAAATAACCTATTACAGAGGAAGGCCTCTCACCTCAGTGTATTCGGTAGACATAGTTAACGACAGGCTCTAAGCCAGTAGGTAGGTAGGTTAAGTCAGTGTTGTCTAGTTTCATTTTCAAGTCTAATCTAAACACATTTGTTTTGTGCAATAGGACAAAATTGGATCTTTTATTTAAACCAGTTAGTTACTTTTTTCTTCTGATATCAAAATCATGATAAGAAAACAAAATTGATACAGACAGTGTAATGGTGTGCAATGGCAACCTACGTGTAGTTTGATATGGCTCTCCTGTCCCCGTCACTGATGTCCCTGTTGAGTCTGGTGACACTGTTGAGTCTGGTGACACTGTTGAGTCTGGTGACACTGTTGAGTATGGTGACAATGTTGAGCCTGATGACAATGTTGAGTCTGGTGACCCTGTTGAGTCTGATGACACTGAGGAGTATGTTTCCGTTGTGTCATTAGTTGCTTCTACCACAATCATGACTGAAAAATCAAAAACAAAACAATGAAAGAAGCATATGTATAATATAGATATATAATACAAGCGTGCCTGTGAAAAATGTTGGATTGTGATTTCTCTTGATTTTCAAAGCTGGCTCTCTCGAGTTTTGTGACTGCGGGATATTCAGAAACCGCTGTATCGGTTACGGATGATATCAAGCACGATTATTAGATCAAGTTAGTACTCGAATTGAAGTTAGGCGGACTTTTACGTCGTACTCGAATTGAAGTTAGGCGGGCTTTACGTCGTACTCGATACTTAAGTTATGCGGATTTTTTTTATTGTCATGATGGGAAATCGAAGTTAAATCTATTAGCAATAAAACGTTTTCGTGGATCGCAGGCAAAATAATCTTGTTTCTAATCAATTACAATACTATTTTGATCCAAGAGTTTGTTTGTTACGAACTTAAAGCAGGCTATTTGAAATCTACATGCGAAATATGGAGGTAGTGGGTGCAGTGGTTCCTGATTTCAAAGCGGTCAAAAGTTAGAAAGTTTAGCTTTATAATATATATTTCATAGGTTATGCAAAATATAAATGGGTTTTGTTGTAGAGGATTATCAGTAGTAAACATACGTACTTGCTTGCTAAGACTGTACAGTTCTAGTTTAAATTTTGCACTCAACTAGATACATTAACTGTGAGAGTTTAAATTTTGCATTCAACTAGATACATTCACTGTGAGAGTTTAAATTTTGCATTCAACTAGATACATTAACTGTGAGAGTTTAAATTTTGCATTCAACTAGATACATTAACTGTGTGAGAGAAAGACTGGGATGGGTAACATAGAATTACGACCACGGACGTGGAAAGCAGATCATGTCGAAGTCAAAACATCCATACTCAGAGTTGGGCGAAGGGAATCAGTAGCAAAATCCTTATTTTTTTCAGGCAGGCTGCAAAAATGTGGTCGTAGCTATTGCTTTCTAGGCATGCGACAAAATGTGGTCGTTGCTATTGCTTTCTAGGCATGCGACAAAATGTCGTCGTTGCTATTGCTTTCTAGGCATGCGACAAAATATGGTCGTTGCTATTGCTTTCTAGGCATGCGACAAAATGTGGTCGTTGCTATTGCTTTCTAGGCATGCGACAAAATATGGTCGTTGCTATTGCTTTCTAGGCATGCGGCAAAATGTGGTCGTTGCTATTACTTTCTAGGCATGCAACAAAATGTGGTCGTTGCTTTTGCTTTCTAGGCATGCGACAAATGTGGTCGTTGCTATTGCTTTCTAGGCATGCGACAAAATGTCGTCGTTGCTATTGTTTTCTAGGCATGCGACAAAATGTCGTCGTTGCTATTGCTTTCTAGGCATGCGACAAAATGTGGTCGTTGCTATTGCTGTCTAGGCATGCGACAAAATGTGGTCGTTGCTATTGCTTTCTAGGCATGCGACAAAATGTGGTCGTTGCTATTGCTTTCTAGGCATGCGACAAAATGTGGTCGTTGCTATTGCTTTCTAGGCATGCGGCAAAATGTGGTCGTTGCTATTGCTTTCCACACCGCCTTTTTTTTGCCGACTCTGCATAGACCTAGCTACCCATTTCCGTGGCTGGGTCGACAGGAGGCCCGAAAATTTTGCCCGGACTGGGAATCGAACTCGGGTCTCCAGAGCTACCGGCGGTTTTACCGATGATGACGTAAGCGATAATTATTATATTATATTATATTATATTATATTATATTATATTATATTGCATTATACTATATCATAGCATGTTACAGTATATTATATCATATCATATCATATTATATTATATTATATTATACGAAAATATGTTATATCACATCATGCTATTTTGTGTATTTTTTATGTTATGTTATGTTATGTTATGTTCTATTATGTTATGTTATGTTATGTTATGTTATGTTATGTTATGTTATGTTATGTTATGTTATGTTTGTTATGTTATGTTATTGTGTTATGTTATGTTGTGTTATGTTATGTTATGTTATGCTTGTTATGTTATGTTATGTTATGTTATGTTATGTTATGTTATGTTATGTTATGTTATGTTATGTTATGTTATGTTATGTTATGTTATGTTATGTTATGTTATGATATGATGTGGTGTGTTGTGTTGTGTTGTGTTTGGTTGTGTTTTGTTGTGTTGTGTTGTGATGTGTTATGTTATGTTATGTTATGTTATGTTATGTTATGTTATGTTATGTTATGTTATGTTATGTTATGTTGTGTTTAATGTCTGACATCTTACACGGTGACTTTTATACATATTTTAATATTATGATAAACGTTCAATCAAGTTAAAACGTTTTCATCTTTATCGTTTTTTTGTTGAAAAGAGACATAACCACTGTGATGCAACTTCGACGTCGAAGCGTGATGGTCAAGGCCAGAGGCCAGCTTAAACAATAAGCAAATATTATCTATAGACGATCCCTGTTTATAAGTATCGATATTACAATATCAAGTCATACATGTAGATCTACACTAAGACTTGTGCTAATTATAAAATATTCATGTGTATAGTTATCAGTACACTGCTTATCTGTCTTTATTTTATATTTTTTTCTTTATTTTTTTCCCTGATCAGCCCCATTCTATCTTCCGGTGTATTGGTGCAGATGCCCGAAATGATCTTTATCCAGGCTGCCCTGTCCTGACATTGTCAGTTTCCTTCCGTGAAAGTTACATTTCTTTGCTGTAATGCCTCTTTTATATCTCCTAGGTCTGCATTTTGGTCTTTTACCTAGGGTTTCAGCACTGTAGTGATTTAGCTATTTCATTATCATTCATTCTCTTTACATGCCCAAACCATCTCAGTTGATTTATTTCTATCTTAGTTTTAATGCCATCTGCTTTGATTTGATATCTTATTGTTGTGTTTCTGCTTTTATTTCTTTTAGTTTTCTCGACTACTATTCTTAGATATTTCATTTCAGCTGCCTGTACTCTACTGTATTCTCTACTGTCTAAGGTCCGGGTTTCGCTGCCATAGAGAGAGTAGGACAATAAACTGTTTTGTATACTGCCATTTTGGTTTTTGGTGACAATTCCTGCTTACCTACAAATGCCTTTCCTAGATGGTTATATATTGCACTTGCCTTTTGGATTCTTTGGCTGATTTTTTATTTGTAGTTTTCCTCTGAGTTAAGCATTACTCCTAGGTAATTGTAGTTTTGAACTTGTTCTGATTTCTCCCTGGCCAATTTAAGATGTTTGCGTTTTAGCTTCCCTAGTTACTAGCATTGTTTTGGTTTTCTTTGCATTTACTCTCATTCCTCTTTTATGTAATTCTTTATGCATCCTGTTGATTTTCGACTGAAGGTCCCTTTCGGATTGTCCAAACAGAACTAAATCATTGGCAAATGGAAGTATTGATACATTCACTGGTTTGAGCTTCCATATAGCTACATTCATTTTCTTCATTCTTGAGGATGATTTGCAACTAAATCCATAAAAGAGGACTTAGGATACAATCTTGTCTTACTCCTATATCTACATCAAATTCTGCACATACATTTCCAGGTAATCTCACTGCACATGGTGGTTTATTGCAAAAAAAAAACTTGTAATGGCTTCTACTAAATTTTGCTCTACATTTTGTTTTGTTAAGGAATGCCATAGTTCGTCTCTCCTCACAGTGTCAACTGCCTTTTCTAAATCTATAAAACACAGGTGCAAATCAATGTTTCTCTCAAAGATTTGTTGTATTATTTGTCTAATTGTAAATATGTGGTCTTGTGCACTTCTTCTTGGTCTAAATCCGCTCCAGCGTTCTTCAATCTGATCCTCTACCCTTTTCCGTAGTCTCATTTCCATAATCCTGGCATACCTTTTCCTGGAACGCTAAGTAGTGATATCCCTCTATAGTTTGAGAATTCCATAGTTGATCGTTTCTTGTGTTTTGGTACTACTGTTCCCGTATTCCAGTCGTTTGACACCTAATTTGACTTCCATGCTTGTTGACATATTGTATGTAGTAGTTTGTCTGCCTCTTTTCCTTGGTTTTCAAGCATTTCTGGATAAACTTGATATGCTCCAGGGGCCTTGGGATTGGAACCATCGACCAGCTCTGGAACACGTGGTGGCTCCCCACCATGCTCCAGGTTTGGGCTTAGGGAATCTAGATCTAGCTCTAGTTCTTCATCCTCGGATCGTTTGGATATCCCCATCAGTGAACTGCCATTCGATCCTCCTTCACCAGTTCATCGTTCTGAGACCAGGTTTGAGAAGAAGCTTGCCATGGTCAATGAACAACATGGCGATGATGACCATGGACTATTTGTGAGCTCAGCATGCTGACATCGTTTGTGTCACATTTTCAGTGCCGTCAGATTGGTTGCAAATCTAAAGTGAAATGCCAAGTCAACGCGTCAAAGCGCAAAGGATTCGCCGTGTGTCTTTAGGCCTTCTACCGCAACTGTGATTGCATTGTGGCCTCTACATATACATCAGATGTCGACATGTCAGCGTCAGGGCACCTAAGCTGTTCAATATCAACATGGGACTTGTTGTAGCCTGCCTCAAGAGCGATATGGGACCCCACAAACTTTCTAATTTCTGTGAGACACTCTCTATGCCATCCCCCACAAGAAGACCTTCACGAAGCGCGCCGAAGACATCTACGGTCTCAATGTAGAAGTGTCACAACAGATATTTAGTAAGGCAGTAGCGGTGGTGAAAAAAAATCAACGGCAGCTGGATATCACCATCGACAACACTGAACCACTAGACATTGCCGTTAGTTTTGATGGAACATGGATGACGAGGGGCCTTTCGTCTCTTATTGGAATTGGATGTGCCATCGACAGCCTCACTGGTTTCGTAGTTGATGCTCACGTCGGTAGTGCCTTCTATCAAACATGCGCGACAACTGGAAAGTGGCAGAAGGCTAACAATCCTCATCTGTACGACGCATGGCTTAGAGAACACCAAGAGGAAGGCTGTAACATCAACTGCACAGGTGAGTTGTTGTTTTTTTTATTACCAAATGACAATTTCTTCTTACAAATCACTTTTTTCTAGCCGATCAATTGAAATCGACACACAAAGAAGATTTATGGCTCTGGAGGAGATGCACTGTTATTATAATTGTTTGATTTATTTGATCATTACATTATTAGGATTATTGCTTTTGTCATTATCATCGTCGTCTATTTTAAAAATAATAATTTCCGTACAGTTATCATAATATTTAAAAAGTCAAAGCTCACGGTTGCGGGTGAAACTAGACTTATATCAAAGAAATGGAACCAATTTACTGTTGTCACGTAATAAGAGTAAACAAATTATTTTTACATAATGGATAATTCATAGCAGCCGTATCATAGACTACTCTGTTGTAAGCATGTTGCCTAATTCGATGAGATTAGGCAGTCACAATGCAATGCCTGATATCATTTTATTTTTTATTTTGTAGTTGCAATTTGATCTCATTCTTATTCCCTTTGTTTGTACGTCATGTTTAGGTACATCGGGCATTTGATGGAAGCTGTAGCGGTAGAAACCCTGTGTTGGAGATCGGTGGACCTGCATCAGCTACGCTACACGACATTTGTTGGAGACGGTGACTCAAAGTCCTTTGATAGAGTCTGCAGGGCTGGAGCCATATGGACCAGATGTGGCTATTGTCAAAGAAGTATATGAACCATGTTTCAAAGCGGCTCAGTACGCCTTGTGGAATTTAGTTCAGGACTGCTCCAAGAAGGGTTTGTAAATTTATTTCCTTATATGAATCCATGGGCTTCATTACCTCACTTCTATTTTCTACAGAAGAAAAAAATGTAGCTCTTTCTCAAAAAGCTAACCATAAATTTTCAATTACACAGTGACAACCACCTGAATTATTTGACAAACATAAGCTGCACATAATCAACCTCAAGCTATTTGGATTTTTAATTTTTTTTATTGTACTGAACTATTCTGTTTCTAAAGTAGTTGATTTGTCTACAGTTGCACTTTCTGTAATGACTGATATTCAGTTTTGTCTTGTTTTATTTTTATTTGCTGATTTTAGTTTGGCCTGTTTCGAAATGTTTCATTTAAAACAGTTTACTTATGTAAACAATGTTTTCTGACGGGTCGGTTTATAGCGTGTATGCTCAATATTTATTTTATGCTTATTGTTATTCAAAGGTATAACACTCGGCGGAAGGAAACACGGAAGCCTTACCGGCAATGCCATGACAAGCTATGTAAGTATTATGCGAGAGCTATTCGTGGACACGGCAACATTGAGGACATGAAGACAGCAATTTTTGCCAGCTTGTACCATGGCTACTCCACGGACGACAACCCTCAGCATCGATACTGCCCAACTCCTGATGCTTCCACAAGAAGGCCATCGCACAGGGCGTATTCCTGGTCAGCATAAGCTCCGTATCCATACGCCCCTGGATTACATCCGCCTGCATCAGCATGTTTGGCCCGTTTAGCAACGTTTGACAAATGAGGATCTTCTACGCTGTTGAATTATATACTTCATTCTCAAAAATTTTCCTCCTCAGAATGTAATTATTTTGTGATTGTATTACCTTAATACATGGCAAATATACTCATTATAAGATAATATCCATAACATCCATAAATATTGGCATTGTGCAATAAAATTTCGAGTTTTTTGAGTTTTTGTTTTGGTATACTTTTCGCTAATGGTGAAAAACTTACGTTAATATTTGAACCAAATTTGGTATATAACTTCTTTATATGTGCACCTAGATTGCATAAGAGGTTTTTTTGTGAAACAATTGATGATAGTGATGTACTTGATGATTTAGTGTAAAAGAAATTGTTTTTTTGGTGATTTTGAAAGTGGATTTTTTTGTTCCTTATTTTGTTCTCAGTAAGTACATTAAATATCAAAAGTCGGATCTAATACAACCAAGACAGTCTTCTTTAATACCTGTATCTCAAATTTGGTTGACTTTTCTTGGTAATATTTTGACTTTTAGCAATATGAAAAACATAAACAAAATCCAATATGGCCGCTGTTACCATGGCAACCAAAATTCGAGCGACAAAAACACTATTGCATCTGAATCACAGGATGATACACTTTGTATGTGTGACGTATGAACACCATATGTTCAATATTGAGTATTTTGATTCTTGGCTGTAGCCCCCCCCCCCTTTAAAGCTGTTTGGATTTCTTACATTGAGATATCTGCATCTTCAGCTGTCTCATCTGGATTACTTGTTACTCTTATTAATTGATCTGTACTCCTTGTTTCATATGTTCTGTAAGGATTATGTGATTGTTGAAAATACTTTCTCCACGTTTCCATGATTTGGCTGTGTCCTTTCATTATCTATCCTTTGGCATTCTGAAGTTGTCGTATTGGGCATGCTTTGATCTTTTTCATGCTCTTCATTGCCCCCACCCCGAAACAGCTTTTGATTTTCTTGATAGCTTCATTGAAGTCTTTGTCCAAACTCTTCGCACTGTTTCTGTTTTGCTTTCCTAACTTCCTCTTTGGCGATAGTTCTTTTACTCACATAATCTATCCTATCCTCTGGCCTCTTTGTTTGCAAGTATTTCTTCCAGGCATCCTTCATTTCTTTGATCTTAGTCTTGACATTCTCATTCCACCATGCTGTTCTTTTCCTATCTTTTTTAATTAGTTTCATACCACAGACCTCTTCAGTACAACTGATGAGTATTTCTTTATACATTTGCCCCTTTTCTTCTACTGAGCTGTCCTTCAGACCCAGTTTGCCTTTTACTGATACATATTTTGATAAATATTGCTTATCCTCGCTTGGTATATCTGTTTTACTATTGGTTATATATTTTCTTTTTTTTCCCTTTAGAATTCCCCTTTTAAACTAGCATGTAAAATCTTTACAATGAAGTGATGGTGACCGTCAGTGTATTTACTTACCAAGGCCGACAAGAAACACACATGCTACTGAAATAGGACAAAAGAAAAAATAACAAAAATGATCATCCCAAGAAAAATGTACGACAATAGAAATAGCATGCTATAGTTTTCAAGCGGACAGTGACATTAAACAACAACAACAACAACAACAACGACAAGTATCCTTATAATAATAATGATTTTCTTCCTTCTAAATTCATAAATAAATAGATTAGAAATTCAAAAAGGAAAAAGAACAACACCTATATAACAATAAAGTTTATAATTGCAATATTTCCGATAAATGATAAATGTGGACAATGATAATAAAATATATATATATATATATATATATATATATATATATATATATATATATATATATATAAATATGGGATATATATATATATATATATATATATATATATATATATATGCCCTTGACAAGCAGTGAGGTTGGGGTACATATTGAAATTACAAAACAAATAAAATACGAAAAGAAAACTATGATAAAGATAACGATGGGTGATAGTCTGCATCCTGGCACAAATATAGATTGACCGACTGTACACCAATTTGATTTTAACCCCTCCCCCTCCACCCCCACACACACACACATACACACACACATACACACACACACACACACACACAAAGCCAGCATGCCGTTTCATTATAAAATTATTTCTCAAACTCCTGGTGAGCATACGGTATAGCTGCCTGATATGTGCCTCGTACTAACACTTCGACAAGACCTTTCTCTGCCTATAGCTGGTTACGCCTCCATACCTGAGTAGAGGAAGGATAGCCGCGCAAAGTAGTGGCCTTTTTAAGAGTAAGAGTCAAAGGTCAGGAAAAGATCTGTTGGGCCAGCCAGAGTTTGAAATTAATGGGGGTCATGATAACGAACTCACAATGTTATCATTTCAACGTAGCGTTGTGCTGATAAAAAACATCAATGAGCGTCTGTAGTAGTAGTAGTCACAAGTACATAGTGTAGTGCAGATACACTTGGAAGGTTGCGTGAGATCAACACATCTGGTGTACTGTTTAAATTTCACTAACAAAAATCAGGAGGAGGCAATGAGTGCCAATGAGAAGAACACTGCGTCGATCAAATTATATTTGTCTCGTCTTTAACCCGATGGAAGTGGGGATCGGTAGTCCAGAGGTAAGATATTGGCCTACAAAAAGACCGGCAGGTTGAAATGTTTTCTACAGGATTTGTTTCGCGTAAAAACTACGCACCCCCCCGCCCCTTGTTTAGGTGGGTGGATTGACGCCTAGTCTCATCGGTGACGGGCGGTTAAAAGAAAGTCCATCCCGTGCGAAGACCACACTACTTTGTGCATATTAAAGATCCCTTGGCTGTTTACAAGGCAGTCTGGACGCACAACCCCACCAAAAAAAAGCGAATAAAAAATAAAATAAAATAAAAGTGCTACCAAATCCCCCAGAGTCACCAGAGTTGTGGATGTACGTAAATTAAATTGAATTAAATCAAAAATCAAAATACCGAAGGAGCGCTAACCTGAATATCACGTTTATACTATGTAAGGATGTGACGCCCTCATCGGTAGTATAACATAACGCTGACATTGGGTCACAAATCCCTGGCTGAACTAGACCGCCCCCCCCCCAACCATACACACACGATGTTGTATTCGCATCAGGAAAACAACATGTACTTCTCTGCGCTCTCCGCAGTTAACTCAGGTGTGAATGAATACTCAGCTACAGGCAGTGGTCTTGATTTTACGCACATCATTCACAGCAAAGGAGATTGGTTGGATTGTTAATTTTGTCCGAACGCCCTGGAAACAGTCACATAGTGTTGTGATGTGTACATAGTAAACATGCACATAGTGTTGTGATGTGTACATCGTAAACATGCACATAGTGTTGTGATGTGTACATAGTAAACATGCACATAGTGTTGTGATGTGTACATCGTAAACATGCACATAGTGTTGTGATGTGTACATCGTAAACATGCACATAGTGTTGTGATGTGTACATCGTAAACATGCACATAGTGTTGTGATGTGTACATCGTAAACATGCACATAGTGTTGTGATGTGTACATCGTAAACATGCACATAGTGTTGTGATGTGTACATCGTAAACATGCACATAGTGTTGTGATGTGTACATCATAAACAGCTAAAAGGTCTTTAACATGCACACAGTGTTGTGATCTGTACATCGTAAGCAGCTAAAAGATCTTTGTACTTGACTGCGATAGTTCATTTGATTTTTACTTTCTCCTTCATGGTGTCCTACTTCCTGCTTCGAAACTCTAATCATACTTGCTTGGATGGGTATAGTAACACAACGTGGTGTGTGATAAGCTCTTCGGTAGAGAACAGAGCTGCTGGTGGTTTCAGTCCTCAATGATAACATTAAGGGTGTGACTGAAGTACCCATGATTGTCTGGGTAACCAGAAGTAAAATCAAGAGTGTTCTGGGTATACGAGAATTAGTTACCCATTTCGCTGCTGGGTCGATAGGAAGGCCAGAAAAAAAACCCTTCTCAGATTAGGAATCTAAGTCAGGCTCCAGAACGGTGATCAGACGCTCCACCGACTGAGCTACTGGCGTTTCTAAAGGTAACATGTCCAAAAGGCTTAGCGTTTCTAAAGGTAACTTGTCCAAAAGGCTTAGCGTTTCTAAAGGTAACATGTCCAAAAGACAGCGTTTCTAAAGGTAACATGTCCAAAAGATTTAGCAATTCTAAAGGTAACTTGTCCAAAAGGCTTAGCGTTTCTAAAGGTAACATGTTCAAAAGACTTAGCGTTTCTAAAGGTAACATATCCAAAAGGCTTAGCGTTTCTAAAGGTAACATGTCCAAAAGACTTAGCGTTTCTCAAGGTAACATGTCCAAAAGGCTTAGCGTTTCTAAAGGTAACATGTCCAAAAGACTTAGCAATTCTAAAGGTAACATGTCCAAAAGACTTAGCGTTTCTAAAGGTAACATGTCCAAAAGATTTAGCAATTCTAAAGGTAACTTGTCCAAAAGGCTTAGCGTTTCTAAAGGTAACATGTCCAAAAGACTTAGCAATTTTAAAGGTAACATGTCCAAAAGACTTAGCGTTTCTAAAGGTAACATATCCAAAAGGCTTAGCGTCTCTCAAGGTAACATGTCCAAAAGACTTAGCAATTCTAAAGGTAACATGTCC
The DNA here is from genome assembly GCA_037039925.1 of Doris montereyensis. Taxonomy (NCBI): domain Eukaryota; kingdom Metazoa; phylum Mollusca; class Gastropoda; order Nudibranchia; family Dorididae; genus Doris; species Doris montereyensis. The sequence continues at coordinate 59,901 of JAXRKP010001731.1, read as the reverse complement.
AAAAGACTTAGCAATTTTAAAGGTAACATGTCCAAAAGACTTAGCAATTCTAAAGGTAACATGTCCAAAAGACCTAGCAATTCTAAAGGTAACATGTCCAAAAGACTTAGCAATTCTAAAGGTAACATGTTCAAAAGACTTAGCAATTCTAAAGGTAACATGTCCAAAAGGCTTAGCAATTTTAAAGGTAACTTGTCCAAAAGACTTAGCGTTTCTCAAGGTAACATGTCCAAAAGACTTAGCAATTTTAAAGGTAACATGTCCAAAAGGCTTAGCAATTTTAAAGGTAACATGTCCAAAAGGCTTAGCGTTTCTAAAGGTAACATGTCCAAAAGACTTAGCAATTCTAAAGGTAACATGTCCAAAAGACTTAGCAATTCTAAAGGTAACATGTCCAAAAGGCTTAGCAATTTTAAAGGTAACATGTCCAAAAGACTTAGCGTTTCTAAAGGTAACATTTCCAAAAGACTTAGCAATTCTAAAGGTAACATGTCCAAAAGACTTAGCAATTCTAAAGGTAACATGTCCAAAAGACTTAGCAATTCTAAAGGTAACATGTCCAAAAGACTTAGCGTTTCTAAAGGTAACATGTCCAAAAGACTTAGCAATTCTAAAGGTAACATGTCCAAAAGACTTAGCAATTCTAAAGGTAACATGTCCAAAAGACTTAGCAATTCTAAAGGTAACATGTCCAAAAGGCTTAGCAATTTTAAAGGTAACATGTCCAAAAGACTTAGCGTTTCTAAAGGTAACTTGTCAAAAATGCTTGGATTGTTTATATGGTTTGTTTTTTTGCTTTCTTCATACACTCGATATCCGAAATAAGTTCTTTTTTTCTGTCAATTGTTATTTTATGCATGTTTTTATCTCTATGTTCCTTGCTTTGGAGTTGATTGTTTGTTTGGTTTTTTGTTTGTATTGTTTTGTTTGTTTGTTTTTTTGTTTTTTTGTTTTTTGTTTTTGTTTTTTTTTTTTTTTTTTTTTTTTTTTTTTTTTGGGGGGTTGTTGTTTGTTTGAAATAATCTTTTAAGTAGGAGAGAGGCGACGGGGATTGGGGAGGGTTGGGTTCAAATTGTTGTTTCTTATGCTTTTGGTTTTGTTTTGTTTGTTTGTTTGTTTGTTTGTTTGTTTCTGTCGTTGTTGTTGCTGTCGTTGTTGTTACTGTTGTTGTTTGGTTCGTCCTTTACCTTGTTGCATGAGGAGTCGTGGAGGGGAATAAGGGTGTGAAGCTTTGTTTTTAAGGAAGTAGTTGTCTCTGCCTGCCTTTGAGATTGTGTGTGTATGTATGTGTGTGTGTGTGTGTTTGCGTGTGTGTGTGTGTGTGTGTGTGTGTTTGCGTATGTGCATGCACACGGATGCAGGAATGAGGTTTTCATCTGTCATGAAAGAGGCAGTTGGGAAGACCAAAGATAAGCTAGATGACACTTTTCGTGTCTTTTGAATAAAATCCACAAATTTCAACACTTACGGATTGTTTTCAACATGTTGTACACGTGAAGATTTTATTTATCTAATTTCTCTGGCGTCTTTCACGGATGATGGGATAGACCTATGGATGAAAACAAAGTATAGATCTAGTTGTTGCTGTAAACTAGTTTAGTGTAAGGCATTAACTTGCCATTTTGAAATCATTTAAATGTTTTCTTTTATTCTTTTTTTAACGTACATATACAGGACACAGACAAAAATACGCACAAACACACACACATACACACACACAATTATAATATATTAAAATGAATGAATATTGTATACTACACAAGCATGCCTAGAGACAATGGGTAATTGTGTATTGTATACTATACAATCATGCCTAGAGACAAGGGGAGTTGTGTATTGTATACTATACAAGCATGTCTAGAGACAAGGGGGAATTGTGTATGGTATACTACACAAGCATGTCTAGAGACGATGGGGAATTGTGTATTGTATACTATATAAGCATGTCTAGAGACAATTTGGAATTGTGTATTGTATACTATACAAGCATGCCTAGAGACAAGGGGGAATTGTGTATTGTATACTATACAAGCAAGCCTAGAGACAAGGGGGAATTGTGTATTGTATACTACACAAGCATGCCTAGAGACAAGGGGGAATTGTGTATTGTATACTATACAAGCATGCCTAGAGACAGGGGGGAATTGTGTATTGTATACTACACAAGCATGCCTAGAGACAAGGGGGAATTGTGTATTGTATACTATACAAGCATGCCTAGAGACAAGGGGGAATTGTGTATTGTATACTATACAAGCAAGCCTAGAGACAATGGGGAATTGTGTATTGTATACTATACAAGCATGTCTAGAGACAATGGGGAATTGTGTATTGTATACTATACAAGCATGTCTAGAGACAAGGGGGGAATTGTGTATTGTATACTACACAAGCATGCCTAGAGACAATAGGGAATTGTGTATTGTATACTATACAAACATGTCTAGAGACAATGGGGCATTGTGTATTGTATACTATACAAGCATGCCTAGAGACAATGGGGAATTGTGTATTGTATACTATACAAGCATGTCTGGAGACAAGGGGGAATTGTGTATTGTATACTATACAAGCATGCCTAGAGACAATGGGGAATTGTGTATTGTATACTACACAAGCATGCCTACAGACAATGGGGAATTGTGATTTCTCTTTATAACCAAGTTTAATCTGTCGAACTTTGATTGCAGTAAACTCGGAAACCACTATACCGTGTATGTTGGTATCAAGTACGATTATTAAATCAAATCAGTATTCGATAACGAGGTCATGCGGGATTTCAATTGTAATGTCTGGACATTGAGGGATTATGTCTTGTAAAAACTGGACATTGAGGGATTATGTCTTGTAAAAACTGGACATTGAGGGATTATGTCATGAACATTGAGGGATCTAGTCAAAAGTTCCATTGATCACGGGCATGCAATTTTGTTTCCAATCAATTAAAATTTGGTCGAATGCTTCATTCGCAAAGAAACCAAAGAAAGCTATATAAAACATACGTGCAAAATAGGGTGGTAATGGGTACAGTTGTGCGTGAGTTTACTGCTCTCAAAATAAGAGAAATTCAGCTTATATACTTGTCATGTATAGACCAAAATCTGAAATACTTCAGTCAATGGAGGAAGTGAGAAAACGATATAAAAGAGGCATTGAAGCAAAGAAATGTAACTTTGACGGAAGGAACCAGAAAATGTGAGAACAGGGCAGCCTGGAGAAAGACCACTGTGGGTATCTCAACTCATACACCGGAAAGTAAAATAGGAGCTAATCAAGAAAATGTCCCCCGTCCTGTGACCTCCATGACCCATGACCTCGGAGGCATCAACCTACGTCTGTTCTATACATTGTTTTGCTTCATTTCACGCGACGAAGGCGGTCGATTTGATCCAGTTCAAATAAAGATAAAGATTCTTTCTTTCTTTATCATTTCCAATTCTATCTTTCGGTGTATGAGTTCAGATGCCCCAGATGATATTTCTCCGAGATGCCCTGTCCTGGTATTTTCTGTTTCTTTCCAAAAAAGGTACATTTCTATGCTTCAATCCATCTTTTATATCTTCTCCAACTTTCTCCGAGGTCTGCTTTTTGGTCTTTTTCCTTCGGTTTTAGCACGGTATACTGATTTAGCTATTCTATTGCCATTCATTCTGTTTACATGCCCAAACAATTTCAATTGATTTGTTTCTAACTTTTTTTTTTTTTTTGCCATCAGCTTTGGTTTGATCGTTTGTTGCTGTGTTTCTGATTTTGTCTCTTTTTATTTTCCCTAAAACTCTTCTTAGATATTTCATCTTAGCTGCCTGCACTCTACTATATTCTCTACTGTCTAAGGTCCTGGTTTCGCTGCGATAGATAGGAGAGTAGGACAATAAACTGTGTTGCATATTGCCATTTTGGTTTTTATTGACAATTCGTGCTTATCTACAAATGCCTTTCCTAGATGGTTATATATTGCACTTGCCTGTTGGATTCTCTGGCTGATTTATTCTCTTAGTTTTTCCTCTGAGTTAATCATTACTCCTAGGTATTTGTGGCTTTGAGCTTGTTCTAAACTCTCCTGCCTAAATTTAAGATTTTGTGTTTTAGCTTCCTAGTTACTAGCATTGCTTTGTTGCTTTTTTTTTGCATGTACTCTCATTCCTTTTTTATTTAGTTTATTGTTCATAATGTTGATATTCGACTGAATGTCACTGTCTAATTTTCCAAACAGAACAAAATCATCGGCAAATGAAAGCATTGATACATTTATTGGTTTGAGCTTCCACATGCCTACATTACATTTCTTCATTTTTGAGGATGTCTTTGTGACTGAATCCATAAATGTGATAAACCAAAGAGGATTTAGGACACAACCCTGTCTTACTCCTATATCTACATCAAATATGTTTCCAGCTACGCTCACTGCACATGTTGGTTTATTGTAAAAATGTTTAATGGCTTCTATTAAATTTTGCTCTACATTGTGTTCTTTTAAGGAATGCCATAGTTTGTCCCTATTCACAGTGTCCAATGCCTTTTCGAAGTCAATAAAACACAGGAGCAAGTCAATCTTTCTCTCTACAAATGTTTCTATTATTTGTCTAATTGTAAATATGTGGTCTTGTACACTTCTTCCTGGTCTAAATCCACTCTGATGCTCTTCAATCTGATCATCTACTCTTTTCCTTAGTCTCATTTCCAGTATCCTGGCATTTACTTTTCCTGGAACGCTAAGTAGTGATATCCCTCTATAGTTTGAGCATTCCATAGTTGATCCTTTCTTATATATTGGTACTACTGTTCCCTTGTTCCAGTCGCCTGGCACCTGTTTGGATTTCCATGCCTGTTGACATATTACATGTAGTATTTTGTCTGCCTCTCTCCCTTGGCTTTTAATCATTTCTGGATAAGCTTGATCTGCTCCTGGGGCTTTTCCAAATTTCACTTTTCTTATAGCTATGGATTTTTTCATTGATATATCTACATCATCAGCTGTCTCCTCTGGGTTACTTGTTACTCTTACTAATTGATATTTACTCCTTGTGTCATATGTTCTGGAGGGATTATGTTTGTATGATTTCGGTGTCATCTTTCATTATTTATCCTTTGGCGTTCGTAATTTGTCGTATTGGGCATGCTTTGGTCTTTCTTATGTTCTTCATTGCCCCCCCCCCCACCCAGAAACAGCTTTTGATTTCCTTGATAGCTTTCTCGAAGTCTTTGTCCTAACTCTTCCCATTGTTCCTGTTTCGCTTTCCTAACTTCCTCTTTGGCGATAGTTCTTTTACTCACGTAATCTAACCTATCATGTGGCCTCTTTGTTTGCAAGTATTTTTTCCCGGCATCCTTCTTTTCTTTGATCTTAGGCTTGACATTCTCATTCCACCATGCTGTTCTTTTCTTATCTTCTTTAATTTGTTTCATACCAGAGACCTCTTCAGTACAACTGAGGAATGTTTCTTCATACACCTGCAACTTTTCTTCTATTGTGTTATCATTCAGATCCATCTGTCTCTCACTGATAAATCTTTTTATCCTAGATTGGTATACATGTTTTACTACTGGTTTATTTAGTTCCTCTGTTTCGAATTTAGTAGCTTTCTCCTTTTTCCTTGTCTGTTTGTTTTGGACAATCACTAAGTGATAATCGCTGTATATTTCTGCTCCTCTGTTTACTCTTGCATGTAATGTACAGTAAAAAAAAAAAAAAAGGAGCTGTTAACTATTATGTAGTCAATCATTGAATTTTCACACCTGCCTTCATTTACTCTTATATATTTATGGATATCTTTATGAGGAAAAAAGGTGTTGGCTATTTTCATGTTATTCTTTAGGCAAAACTCTATTAGTTTCTCTCCATTTGGAGAAGTTGTTGTCTCTCTTTCTTTACCCATTACTTCTCCTGACGTTTCTGCCTTGTTGCCGACTCTTAGCGTTTAAATCTCCTAAAAGCATTAGTTTCTGTTTGGGTTTAAGATTATCCGCAGCTATTTGTAAATCGTTTTCGAGGGTATCTTTTTCTTCTTTAGTGGCGTCTTCGTTTGATCCATAGGGTATTAATAATTTAATTTCTCGTCCTTTTGGTTTAATATTTAAGTCCGCTAATATCCGTGGGCTTATAAATTTCCAACTTTCTAGTAGCTTTTCATGCCTTTTATGCACTAGGAGGCCTACTCATGCTCTCGCTCTATCTTTGACATCTACTCCTGAGAAGATTAAAATATGATTCGGTCCTACATTTTTTATTCCTTGTCTTTTCCATTTACTGCATGTTCCAAAAATCACAGTCCGTATTCGTTTCCAAGTTCGTCTTCGAAAGATCAAGCCAGTTGTATTATATTTATTTCTCTTAATCTGGTTTTGGATAAGCAGGGGATTGCCCACTGTACCTAGGTAGATGGTGGGGTTGCCACCTTGAGGTCCCTACCAGGCATTGCTATTTTCTGTCAGGGGTAACTCCCTTAGCCTTTAGTCTCTCAAGACCGGCCTGTAAGGCAGCAGGTTGTTTTCTGTCAGGGTTAAATCCCTTAGTCTCTGGTCATCTAAGACACGCCTGTAAGGAAGCAGGAGACTCGTGGAGGGCGGGATCTTCTACTCCCCATTCCAGTGCTTACCCGTCCGATGCCCGGGAGATAAAGATTCAAGATCAATATCCTAGACCTAGAGTCAGACATCGCCATTATGATTATGCCTAGACGAAGGGCGTGGGTGTTACGACAGAATAAACGACAGGTTGAAAGGAACATACGATCTAGCGGTGCTGCTGATCGATCTGTTGATAAGATCCAGATCTAAATATTACTTTAAATATACAGCCAGTTTAAGATGCAGCAACAAAAAAAACCCCGAATAAATCTAGATCTAGATCTACAGCTAGACCCAGGCTTTTGTCTTTGTAACTACCTGTTCAAGACTTATGGGAAAGAGTAGATCATCATTCATAAAGAAAGTTACCAATATGGCATCGGTATGTGTGGTGCTGAGAAATTCATAGAATTCCAAGAAACTTAAAACATGCGTAGCTTGTTTCAAATACAAACATAAGCTACTTTCAAAATATCGAGCACATATGAATCTAGATAACTTTATATGAATCAAATCGAAAATTTAAACAAATGAAAATTTAAACAAATGAAAATTTAAACAAATGAAAATTTAAACAAATGAAAATTTAAACAAATGAAAATTTAAACGAATGAAAATTTAAACAAATGAAAATTTAAACAAATGAAAATTTAAACTAATGAAAATTTAAACAAATGAAAATTTAAACAAATGAAAATTTAAACAAACGAAAATTTAAACAAATGAAAATTTAAACAAACGAAAATTTAAACAAATGGAAATTTAAACAAATGAAAATTTAAACAAATGAAAATTTAAATGAAAACGAAAGATTGTGACGTCGGTGGCAAAGTGGTTAGGCTGGCTGCCAAACTTGGGATCATAATGTTCGGGGTTTGAATCCTAGCCAAGCTAGATCCGCCGTTGTGTTCCTTGGGAAAGACATTAATACGCACTTTCTTCACTCAACCCAGATGCAAATGGGTACAAGCACAAGCTTGTGAGTAAAAACGTGCATGTTACTAGCGTCCTGTCCAGGAGGTGAATATCACCATCTGTTTTGCTTTACGCTATAGAAACTGGGAAAAGCTCTGGTTTTATGGACCTTAGTGGTCTTGAAAGAAATTTATTTTTAACTTTGCAATAGATCATTAATATTTATTTTTAACTTTGCAATAGATCATTAATGTTTATTTTTAACTTTACAATATATCATTAATGTTTATTTTTAACTTTACAATAGATCATTAATATTTTGATGTTGGTGCCAAGTCCTTCACCCAAGGGGGGAAACATTTGTTTACGTTTTGACTTGAGCTGTCAGCATTCGCGACAATTTCACAACACCAATGTTGACGTTAACTGATGGACAAATTTCAATTTTTTTTTTTTAAAATAATATAATACTTTTCTCTCTAATTTGAATAAAATGAATGACTTCTGTATTGGAATTACAACGTTGTATTAATTCATTTGGAATTTCAATATTTGTGCGCCCATACCTCCATTCCGAAGGATGGGTTATCATAATTATGACAAATAGATAGACAATATGACAGGACAGAAAATTCTACAAATTATTAGAATATATACAGAATATTATTCATGGTGGCATTAAACATAGTTAAGTAGTCAAAACACTTGAAGCATGACTGCATTTACATACATATTGTATCTATTCGCTGACTATGACTGTATTTACATACATATTGTATCTATTCGCTGACTATGACTGTATTTACATACATATTGTATCTATTCGCTGACTATGACTGTATTTACATACATATTGTATTTATTCGCTGACTATGACTGTATTTACATACATATTGTATGTATTAGGTGACTATGACTGTATTTACATACATATTGTATGTATTAGGTGACTATGACTGTATTTACATACATATTACATCTATTAGGTGACTGTGACTGTATTTACATACATATTACATCTATTAGGTGACTATGACTGTATTTACATACATATTACATCTATTAGGAGATTATGACTGTATTTACATACATATTACATCTATTAGGTGACTATGACTGTATTTACATACATATTACATCTATTAGGAGACTATGACTCTATTTACATACATATTACATCTATTAGGTGACTATGACTGTATTTGCATACATATTGTATGTATTAGGTGACTATGACTGTATTTACATACATACTGTAAGTATTAGGTGACTATGACTGTATTTACATACATATTGTATGTATTAGGTGACAATGACTGTATTTACATACATATTACATCTATTAGGTGACTGTGACTGTATTTACATACATATTACATCTATTAGGTGACTATGACTGTATTTACATACATATTACATCTATTAGGTGACTGTGACTGTATTTACATACATATTACATCTATTAGGTGACTGTGACTGTATTTACATACATATTACATCTATTAAGTGACAATGCCTGTATTTACATACATATTACATCTATTAGTTGACAATGACTGTATTTACATACATATTACATCTATTAGGTGACTGTGACTGTATTTACATACATATTACATCTATTAGGTGACTGTGACTGTATTTACATACATATTACATCTATTAGGTGACCATGACTGTATTTACATACATATTACATCTATTCGGTGACTATGACTGTATTTACATACATATTGTATGTATTAGGTGACTATGACTGTATTTACATACATATTGTATGTATTAGGTGACTATGACTGTATTTACATACATATTGTATGTATTAGGTGACAATGACTGTATTTACATACATATTACATCTATTAGGTGACTGTGACTGTATTTACATACATATTACATCTATTAGCTGAATATGACTGTATTTACATACATATTACATCTATTAGGTGACTATGACTGTATTTACATACATATTACATCTATTAGGAGACTATGACTGTATTTACATACATATTGCATCTATTAGGTGACTATGACTGTATTTACATACATATTACATCTATTAGGTGACTATGACTGTATTTACATTCATATTGCATCTATTGGGTGACTATGACTGTATTTACATACATATTGTATGTATTAGGTGACTATGACGGTATTTACATACATATTGTATGTATTAGGTGACTATGACTGTATTTACATACCTATTGTATGTATTAGGTGACTATGACTGTATTTACATACATATTGCATGTATTAGGTGACTATGACTGTATTTACATACCTATTGTATGTATAAGGTGACTATGACTGTATTGACATACATATTGTATGTATTAGGTGACTATGACTGTATTTACATACCTATTGTATGTATTAGGTGACTATGACTGTATTTACATACATATTGTATGTATTAGGTGACTATGACTGTATTTACATACATATTACATCTATTAGGTGACTGTGACTGTATTTACATACATATTCCATCTATTAGGTGACTATGACTGTATTTACATACATATTGTATCTATTAGGTGACTATGACTGTATTTACATACATATTGCATCTATTCGGTGACTATGACTGTATTTACATACATATTGTATCTATTAGGTGACTATGACTGTATTTACATACATATTGTATCTATTAGGTGACTATGACTGTATTTACATACATATTGTATCTATTAGGTGACTATGACTGTATTTACATACATATTGTATGTATTAGGTGACTATGACTGTATTTACATACCTATTGGATGTATTAGGTGACTATGACTGTATTTACATACATATTGTATGTATTAGGTGACTATGACTGTATTTACATACATATTGCATCTATTATGTGACTATGACTGTATTTACATACATATTGTATGTATTAGGTGACTATGACTGTATTTACATACATATTGTATGTATTAGGTGACTATGACTGTATTTACATACATATTGTATGTATTAGGTGACTATGACTGTATTTACATACATATTTTATATATTAGGTGACTATGATTGTATTTACATACATATTACATGTATTAGGTGACTATGACTGTATTTACATACATATTGCATCTATTTGGTGACTAAACCCTGCACGTACCAAGGTTCGGAAACGTCGCACCACTTCTCTCAACTCTGCAGATGATTAATTAAGAACAAGGAACGTATAAGTTTGGATTTGTCTGTTTATTCGTGCTCAATCGACCGTAAGTAGGCTGGCATTGATAGGTAGACTAGTTTATACAAGTGATAAAATTGGAGCTTACCGAGTCGTTACAGCGTGATTGGTAAACTGAACTGGCAATACTGTTGATGGCTGTCACTACAATGGTTTTGTCGTTTTATATCGTTTCTGACTCCACCGTCCTCTTTCACCTTCCCTTCCATCACCCCCTCTCCCTCCCTCCTTATTTCCCGTTAGATGAGTGGCTGACGCAGTGACACGTGGCGTCGGCAGTGTCGTGTCGTCTTTATCAGCAGAATGTCGACTTTTATCATCGGGACTTAATGATAAAAGTCACAAAAAAAATAGATTTCACCAATCCTCTACTGTCAAATAGAGCATACACAGACATACCAGCTCAACTGAAGAAATAAAGAAAAAGATCTCCACTTGCTTGGAATATTTCTAACACGGGATCGATACCATGGAGAAACATACAAATAATTAGCTCTAAAATTATTTAGGACCAGCATCGTCTAGGCTGAAATAAAAAAGAAAGGGAACCGTCTTGGCTAAACTAAGAGAGAGTCGTCTCAGCTGAAATAATACGAAATCGTCTAAAACTGAAAAAATATGGATCCGTCTCAACTGAAATAATATGAACCCGTCTCAGCTGAAATAATATGGCACCGTCTCAACTGAAATAATAGAGAACAGTCTCAACTGATATAATACGGAATCATCTCAACTGAAATAATAGAGAACAGTCTCAGCTGAAATAATACGGAATCATCTCAACTGAAATAATAGAGAACAGTCTCAGCTGAAATAATACGGAATCATCTCAACTGAAATAATAGAGAACAGTCTCAGCTGAAACAAGATGGAACGAATCCGTCTCAGTGGAAATAAGAGAGGCTCGTCTCAGCTGAAACAAGATGGAACCGTCTCACCTGAAACAAGATGGAACCGTCTCACCTGAAACAAGATGGAACCGTCTCACCTGAAACAAGATGGAACCGTCTCACCTGAAACAAGATGGAACCGTCTCACCTGAAACAAGATGGAACCGTCTCACCTGAAACAAGATGGAACTGTCTCAGCTGAAATAAGATCGAACCGTCTCAGCTAAAACAAGATGAAACGTATCAGCTGAAACAAGATGAAACCGTCTCAGCTGAAATAAGAGGGAACCGCCTCCGTCGAAACAAGATGAAACCGTCTCAGCTGAAATAAGAGGGAACTGTCTCAGATGAAATAAGAAGGAACTCTCTTAGCTGAAATAAGAGGGAACTGTCTTAGCTGAAATAAGAGGGAACTGTCTCAGATGAAATAAGAGGGAACTGTCTTAGCTGAAATAAGAGGGAACTGTCTCAGATGAAATAAGAGGGAACTGTCTTAGCTGAAATAAGAGGGAACTGTCTCAGATGAAATAAGAGGGAATCTTCTCATTTGAAATAAAACGGAACCGTCTCACCCGAAATAAGAGGGAACCGTCTCAGCTGAAATAAGAGGAACCGTATCAGCTGAAATAAGAGGGAACCGTCTCAGCTGAAATAAGAGGGAACCGTCTCAGCTGAAATAAGAGGGAACCGTCTCAGCTGAAATAAGAAGGAACTGTCTCAGCTGAAATAAGAGGGAACCGTATCAGCTGAAATAAGAGGGAACCGTCTCAGCTGAAATAAGAGGGAACCGTCTCAGTTGAAATAAGAGGGAACCGTCTCAGTTGAAATAAGAGGGAACCGTCTCAACTGAAATGAGAGGGACCCGTCTCAGCTGAAATAAGATGGAATTGTCTCAACTGAAATAAGAGGGAACAGTCTCTACTGAAAGAAGAGAGAACCTTCTCAACTGAAATAATAGAGAACAGTCTCAGCTGAAATAATACGGAATCATCTCAACTGAAATAATAGAGAACAGTCTCAGCTGAAACAAGATGGAACGAATCCGTCTCAGTGGAAATAAGAGGGAACAAACCCATTTCAGCTGAAATAAGAGAGGCTCGTCTCAGCTGAAACAAGATGGAACCGTCTCACCTGAAATAAGATCGAACTGTCTCAGCTGCAACAAGATGGAAGCGTATCAGCTGAAACAAGATGGAACGAATCCGTCTCAGTGGAAATAAGAGGGAACAAACCCATTTCAGCTGAAATAAGAGAGGCTCGTCTCAGCTGAAACAAGATGGAACCGTCTCACCTGAAACAAGATGGAACTGTCTCAGCTGAAATAAGATCGAACTGTCTCAGCTGCAACAAGATGGAACCGTCTCAGCTGAAACAAGATCGAACCGTCTCAGCTGAAACAAGATGAAACCCTCTCAGCTGAAATAAGAGGGAACTGCCTCAGCGAAACAAGATGAAACCGTCTCAGCTGAAATAAGAGGGAACTGTCTCAGATGAAATAAGATGAAACCGTCTCAGCTGAAATAAGAGGGAACTGTCTCAGCTGAAATAAGAGGGAACTGTCTCAGATGAAATAAAAGGGAACTGTCTCAGATGAAATAAAAGGGAACTGTCTCAGATGAAATACGAGGGAACCGTCTCAGCTGAAATAAGAGGGAACTGTCTCAGATGAAATAAGAGGGAACTGTCTCAGCTGAAATAAAAGGGAACTGTCTCAGATGAAATAAGAGGGAACTGTCTTAGCTGAAATAAAAGGGAACTGTCTCAGATGAAATAAGAGGGAACTGTCTTAGCTGAAATAAAAGGGAACTGTCTCAGATGAAATAAGAGGGAACTGTCTCAGCTGAAATAAAAGGGAACTGTCTCAGATGAAATAAGAGGGAACTGTCTCAGCTGAAATAAAAGGGAACTGTCTCAGATGAAATAAGAGGGAACTGTCTCAGATGAAATAAGAGGGAACTGTCTCAGATGAAACAAGACGGAATCTTCTCATTTGAAATAAGAGGGAACCGTCTCACCTGAAATAAGAAGGAACCGTCTCAGCTGAAATAAGAGGGAACCGTATCAGCTGAAATAAAAGGATTTACGTCTCAGCTGAAATAAGAAGGAACCGTCTGAGCTGAAATAAGAGGGAACCGTCTCAGTTGAAATAAGAGGGAACTGTCTCAACTGAAATGAGAGGGACCCGTCTCAGCTGAAATAAGATGGAATTGTCTCATATGAAATAAGAGGGAACCGTCTCTACTGAACGAAGAGAGAACCTTCTCAGCTGAAATAAGAGGGAACCGTCTCAGTTTAAATAAGAAGGAACCGTCTCAGCTGAAATTAGAGGGAACCGTCTCAGCTGAAATAAGAGGGAGCAGCCTCAGCTGAAATAAGAGGGAACAATCTCAGCTGAAATAAAAGAGAACTCTCTCGGCTGAAATAAGAAGGAACTGTCTCAGATAAAATAAGAGGGTACTGTCTCAGCTGAAATGAGAAGGAACCGTTTTAGCTGAAATAAGAGGAAACTGTCTCAGATGAAATAAGATGGAAACCATCTCAGCTGAAATAAGAGGGAACTGTCTCAGCTGAAATAAGAGGAAACCATCTCAGCTGAAATACAGCTGAAATAAGAGAGAACTGTCTCAGCTGAAATAAGAGAAAACCATCTCAGCTGAAATAAGAGGGAACTGTCTCAGATGAAATAAGAGGAAACTATTTCAGCTGAAATAAGAGCGAACTGTTTCAGATGAAATAAGAGGGAACTGTCTCAGCTGAAATAAGAGGGAACTGTCTCAGATGAAATAAGAGGAAACCGTCTCATCTGAAATAAGAGGGAACTGTCTCAGCTCAAATAAGAGGGAACTGTCTCAGATGCAATAAGAGGAAACAGTCTCAGTTAAAATAAGAGGAAACCATCTCAGTTGAAATACAGCTGAAATAAGAGAGAACTGTCTCAGTTGAAATAAGAGAGAACTGTCTCAGTTGAAATAAGAGGGAACTGTCTCAGTTGAAATAAGAGGGAACTGTCTCAGTTGAAATAAGAGAGAACTGTCTCAGTTGAAATAAGAGGGAACTGTCTCAGTTGAAATAAGAGAGAACTGTCTCAGTTGAAATAAGAGGGAACTGTCTCAGATGAAATAAAAAGGAACCTTCTCATCTGAAATTAGAGGGAACTGTCTCAGCTGAAATAAGAGGAACCATCTTAGCTGAAATAAGAGTCAACCGTCTTGGCTGAAATAAGGGGAACCGTCTCAGATGAAATAAGAGGGAACCGTCTCAGCTGAAATAAGAGGGAACTGTCTCAGCTGAAATAAGAGCGGACCATCTCAACTGAAATAAGAGAGAACCGTCTCAACTGAAATAATAGGAAACTGTCTCAGCTGAAATAAGAGGGAACCATCTCAACTGAAATAAGAGAGAACTGTCTCAGTTGAAATAAGAGGGAACCGTCTCGGCTGAAATAAGGGGAACCGTCTCAGATGAAATAAGAGGGAACCGTCTCAGCTGAAATAAGAGGGAACCGTCTCAGCTCAAATAAGAGGGAACCATCTCAGCTGAAATAAGAGAGAACTGTCTCAGCTGAAATAAGAGATAACTGTCTGAGATGAAATAAGAAGGAACCGTCTCAGCTGAAATAGGAGGAAACCATCTCAGCTAAAATAAGAGGGAACCACCTCAGCTGAAATACAGCTGAAATAAGAGGGAACTGTCTCAGATGAAACAAGAAGGAACTGTCTCAGCTGAAATAAGAGGGAACTGTCTCAGCTGAAATAAGAAGGAACTGTCTCAGCTAAAATAAGAGGCAACTGTCTCAGCTGGAATAAGACGAAACCGCCTCAGCTGGAATAAGCCGAAACCGCCTCAGATGAAATAGGAAGGAACAGTTTCAATTGAAATAAGAGGGAACTGTCGCCGCTGAAATAAGAGAGAACGAAATTGTCTCAGCTGAAATAAGAGAGAATCATCTCAGCTGAAATAAGAGGAAATCGTCTCAGATGAAACAAAAGGATTCGTCTCAGCTGAAATACGAGGGAACAGTCTTAGCTGAAATAAGAGGGAAATGTCTCAGCTGAAATAAGAGGGAACCGTCTTAGTTGAAATGAAAGGGAATTGTCTCGGCTGAAATAAGAGAGAACAAAACTGTCTCAGTTTAAATAAGACGGAACCTTCGCAGCTGAAATAACAAGGAACTGTCTCAGCTGAAATAAGAGAGAACTGTCTCAGCTGAAATAAGAGGGAACCGTCTCAGCTGAAATAAGAGGGAACCGTCTCGGCTGATATAAGAGAAAACCGTCTCAGCTGAAATAAGAGGGAACCGTCTCAGTTGAAATAAGAGGGAACCGTCTCGCTGAAATAAGAGGGAATCGTGTGGGCCGAAATAAGAGGGAACTGTCTCAGCTGAAATAAGAGAGAATTGTCTCACCTGAAATAAGAGGGAACCGTCTCGGCTGAGATAAGAGGAACTGTGTCAGCTGAAATAAGAGTGAACCGTCTCAGCTGAAATAAGAGGATCCGTGTGGGCTGAAATAAGAGGGAACCGTCTCAGCTGAAATAAGAGAGAATTGTCTCACCTGAAATAAGAGGAAATCGTCTCAGCCGACATAAGAAGTAACCCTCTCAGTTGCAATAAAAGGGAACTGTCTCAGCTGAAATATGAGAGAACAAAACCGTGTCAGCTGAAATAAGAGGAAACATCTCAGTTGAAATAAGACGAAATCGCCTCAGTTGAAATAAGAGATAATCGTCTCTGTTGAAATAAGAGAAAAGGAAACTCTCAGTTTACAAAAACGGAAGCTTCTCATCTGAAATAAGAAGGAATGAACCGGTCCCAGCAGAAATAAGGAGGAACTGTTTTAGGTTGAAATAAGAAGGAACCGTCTCAGCTGAAATAAGAGGAAATTGTCTCAGCTGAAATAAGAAGGAACCGTTAAGAGGGAACTGTCAGCTGAAATAAGAGAGAGCGAAACCATCTCAGCTGAAATAAGGCGGAATCATCTGAGCTGAAAGAAGAGAGAATCGTCTCAGCTGAAATAAAAGGGAACAATCTTAGCTGAAATAAGAGGGAATTGTCTCAGCTGAAATAAAAGGAATCGTCAGCTGAAATAAGAGGGAACCGTCTCAGCTAAAATAAGAGGGAATTGTCTCGGCTGAAATAAAAGGGAATTGTCTCGGCTGAAATATGAGGGAATTGTCTCGACCGAAATAAGAGGGAATTGTCTCGACTGCAATAAGAGGGGATTGTCTCGGCTGAAATAAGAGGTAATCGTCTTAGCGGAAATAGAAGGGAATTGTATCGGATGAAGTATGAGGGAATATTCTCAGCTGAAATAAAACGGAATCGTCTCAGATGGAGATGAAACGGCGTTTCAATGTAACGATGCCAACTCTGGGTGCATCATGTGTTTGAGTAGCTGTCTTAAGTACAGTTTTGAATCGATTACAAAGAAGTGACAACGCTATAAACCACTTCTTGTACGGCAGTTATTACCCTTGGTCGTCCTCCTCCAGGCCGCCATCAGTGGTCCTGGTCACAGAGTCACACTCATTTAGCCTCACTGTGGTGGAATGGTGATAGTTCAAATCTCTCGAAATGTCCACATTGCCTCAAAGCCAACACAGAGTTGTCCAACCGTCTGTCATTGATTGTTGCATTTCAAAACATTGATGATTGTTGCATTTCAAAATGATTGATGATTGTTGCATTTGACACATTGATGATTGTTGCATTTCAAAAATGACACATTGATGATTGTTGCATTTCAAAAATGACACATTGATGATTGTTGCATTTCAAAAACGACACATTGATGATTGTTGCATTTCAAAAATGACACATTCATGATTGTTGCATTTCAAAAATGACATATTGATGATTGTTACATTTCAAAAATGACACATTGATGATTGTTACATTTCAAAAATGACACATTGATGATTGTTGCATTTCAGAAACGACACATTGATGATTGTTGTATTTCAAAGCTGACACATTGATGATTGTTGCATTTCAAAAATGACACATTGATGATTGTTGCATTTCAAAAATGACACATTGATGACAAGGGGAAATTGACATTTTTCTCAAAGAGATATCAATGACGTGTGTTACAAAGGTTTGCTGTGATCTGAGCTTTTAGACGGCGATGAGGTGTCAGAACTTTTCATTAACACGTGCTAATCGTGAATTTGAACTGGGGTTAAAACTCATCCTTAAAAATGGTCAATAATTGTGTGGATGTTTTTTTGTTTTGTTGGGGGTTTTTTTGTTGGGGGGGGTTTGTTGTTTTGTTGGGTTGGTTTTTTTTTTTTTTGGGGGTTGTGGGGCTTTTCAAAGTTTTGATCTATTTATTAACTTTGCAACATTACTTTTATGTGTGTATCGATCAGAGGAATGAGAATAAGGGAGTATCACCATAGTCAAAGCAATGTGTTATTTCTTGTAATCGTTCTGAAAAGGAGATTTCAAATAAAGGATATTATGCCTAAAGAAAATCAGTTGTATTCACACACACACACACACACAAAACGCGCACACACACACACAAACACACACACAGGCACACATAACATGCACAAATACAAACACACATACACATGTACACACACATATATATAACTATATTATATTTATTTATTTATATTATTATAATTATTTTAATTGATATTTGCACGTTAACATTATACACGTGGTATTTCTTCCTTTTAACATCAAAATAAATAAAAAATGTGGTTTCTCTCAATTTCATGTTATAAATAATTATTTACACAACGAAAAAGGAAAGTATTACTAGTATCAGGTTCATCACAATGGGGTGATTTTCTTAGCGGGTTAAGAGAAGACAGCAAGGTGAACGATAGGTGAACGAAATAAAAGAAATTGAAAGCGAAGAAAAATAGACAATACCAATGGACCCCGCCAACCGCCTACATATTTTTTTTCAATGAATAAATTGAAGAAGCGAGGGGAACCTGCAACGGTGTAAGGTGTCGACATCTCAAACCCAAAGGTCGTCGGTTCAAGCCCCCGTCGACGATTGAAAGATTCTCTCGGGATTTTTCGAGTACAATCTACATACTCCCTCCTCCCCCCCTACTCTTCCGCCTGATACAGATGGACACCTAATCCCATCGGAGACGGGCGATAAATCACGACACTCTATGCGCGTGAAAGATCCCTTGACTGTTTACAGGGAAGTCCGGGCAACATTAAATATCCTACCCACAAACGCCAAGATCACCATATCATATCATATCGAGTTAGAGGCTAGATAGGACATTTGACCTTTAAATGTCCCATAAATCTTAATACAATAATGGCGTTTTGAAAAATGATTGAACCTCCTACGATAACCAATCAGGAAAATAATGTACATTCGTTCATCATACAAATATTTTAAATTACAAAGCGCCATATCAATGGCATTTTAAAAATAATTAAAACTCTTTCATTTTATTTTGTTTTCAACAGTAAACTGTTCCATGTTTTAACTGTTCTTATAATAAAGGGGTGTTGTAGATGTGGGTAAACTCAAATCAAATCAAATCAAATTAAATCTCACTTACAACTAAACACGTTGACTAGATGACACCCCACCACCCCCACCCCCACTTTCCATTTAGTTCTCCAGGGATCATTTAAAAATTAAAGACAAAAGAAAGAAAAATAAGGAAATGTTTCTATGGTAGTGATAATGTAATTTGGCTTAAAATCAAATCATCTGTATATAATTTTAGTTATAAAAAGGGTCAAGAATTGACGATAACCTTACAGGAAACCATAACATGGTGAAAATTGCTTACATACATTACATACATAATAACTGTCTGAACATACACCATGATTTTTGTACGTTTTTTTAGTGATTGTTAGTATATAATATCACTTCTTTTAAACAGTAAAGTTTTCTCCCATTCTCCCACATTTCCCATCCATAAATGATATTATGGAAAAAAACTGAAATCATTATCTAAATGATGTATAAAGACATTGAACACATTTTCATGTCTTTCATATCTAATATTTACAGGGGTTAATTTGAATTCACATTTCGTCAACAACAACAAAATATTAAGAGACTGGAGAGGAAAAGAAAAAGAAAATTGTCTTGATATATTTTATGGTTTACCAGTTTGTAAGTGCCGGGTGCGAGACTTTTCACACACTTCTCTATGTGGTGTATCTAACTGGGTCATGTTGCACACACCATTCACTATCATTCAAATATAAATGTTCATCACGCAATGAAGGCTTGGCAAGATAAACAGAAAAACAGTCACCATTCGAAAATGGGTTATATAATTAGTATCTATTTTCATCATTCTGAGTTGGTCGTTCTCTGTTCGTCAAAACTAAGGCTCTGTTACCAGGCCAAAAGAGTGATCATGATATCATATTGCATGTATGTTCTAAAGGATCAAAGATCGTTTTCATTTGAGGCATTTTTCTACCAAAAAAGTGACGTAAACGTCAATAGAAATGTCACTGTTCCCTGTCTTTGAGTAGAATTTTCATTCACCTAAGCTGCTATTTTAAACAGGTTTTACAACCAAATGTTGAATGAGTAAGCTTAGCACTCACAACTACCCTTGTAGCCTCAGTCTCGAATACTAACTTGATCTAATAATTGTATTTGGTATTACTTGGGTCTAACATGCTTGCTATTGATAATACTACTACTACTACTACTACTACTACTACTACTACTACTACTACTACTACTACTAATACTAATAATAATAATAATAATAATAATAATAATAATACTACTACTACTACTACTACTACTACTACTACTACTACTACTACTACTACTACTACTACTACTACTACTACTACTACTACTACTACTAATAATAATACTACTAATAATAATAATAATAATAATAATAATAATAATAATAATAATAATAATAATAATAATAATAATAATAATAATAATATTGATAATAATAATAATAATAATAATAATAATAATAATAATAATAATAATAATAATAATAATAATAATAATAATAATAATAATAATAATAATAATAATAATAATAATAATAATAATAATAATAATAATAATAATAATAATAATAATAAATAATAATAATAATAATAATAATAATAATAATAATAATAATAATAATAATAATAATAATAATAATAATAATAATAATAATAATAATAATAATAATAATAATAATAATTTAAAATAATTCTTTTTCTTTCTTTATCAGCTCCCATTCTACCTTCCGGTGTATGGGTTTAAGATGCCCTTCCGTGAAAGTTAAATTTCTTGCGTTAATGTCTCTTTTATATCTTCTTCCCACTTTTTCCGAGGTCTGCCTTTTGGTCTTTTACCTTGTGTTTTAGCACTGTATACTGATTTAGCTATTCTATTGTCATTCATTCTGTTAACATGCTCAAACCATCTTACTTGATTCATTTCTATCTTAGTTTTTATGCTATCTGCTTTGGTTTGATCTCTTATTGTTGTGTTTCTGATTTTGTCTCTTTTAGTTTTCCTACTACTCTTCTTAGATATTCAATTTCGGCTGCCTGCATTCTACTGTATTCCCTATTGTCTAAGGTCCAGGTTTCGGTGCCATAGAGGAGAGTAGGACAATAAACTGTGTTGTATACTGCCATTTTGGTTTTTGTTGAGAATTCTTGTTTACCTACAAATGCCTTTCCTAGATGGTTATATATTGCACTTGCCTTTTTCATTCTTTGGCTGGTTTCTTCTCTTAGTTTTCCCTCTGAGTTAATCATTACTCCTAAGCAATTGTAGCTTTGAACTTATTCTAAAGTATCCCTGCCTAATTTAATATTTTATGATTTAGCTTCCCTAATTACTAGCATTGTTTTGGTTTTCTTACATTTACTTTCATTCCTCTTTTATTTAATTCATTATTCATTATGTTGATATTTGACTGAAGATCCCTCCTTACAGTGTCAAATGCCTTTTCAAAGTCAATAAAACACAGGTGCAAATCAATGTTTCTCTCAAGGAAGTTTTTTTATTATTTGTCTAATTGTAAATATGATCTTGTACACTTTTTCCTGGTCTAAATCCACTCTGATGCTCTTCAATCTGATCCTTCACTTGTTTCCCTAGGCTCATTTCCAGTATCCTGACATACATTTTTCCTGGTACGCTAAGTAGTGATATCCCTCTATAGTTTGAGCCTTCTTTAGTTGATGCTTTATTATATATTGGTACTACCATTCCCTTTTTCCAGTCGTCTGGCACCTGTTTGGACTTCCATTCTTGTTGACATATTACATGTAGTAATTTGTTTGCCTCTCTCCTTGGTTTTTAATCATTTCTCGATAAACTTGATCATCCCCTGGGGCCTTTCCAAATTTCACTTTTGTTATAGCTGTTTGGATTTCTTCCATTGATGTAGCTACATCTTCAGCTGTCTCATTTGGATTAATTGTTGCTCTTACTAGTTGATATTTACTCCTTGTTTCACATGTTCTGGATGAGTTATGTAATTGTTGAAAATACTTTCTCCACGTTTCCATGATCTCGCTGTCCCACATGCCTCTTCAGTACATCTGAGGAGTGTTTTCTTTATACATTTGCCACTTTTCTTCTATTGTGCTATCATTCAGATCCATCTGCCTTTCACTGATAAATCTTTTTATCTTAGATTGGTATATATATTTTACTGTTGGTTTATTTAGTTCCTCTATTTTAAGTTGAGTAGCTTTCTTCTCTTTCCTTTTCTGTTTGTTTTCTTCAGTCAGTAATTTCATTTTGGCAATCACTAGGTGATGATCGCTGAATAGTTACTCGCATCCAATGTCCTGTAAAAAGGGCGCTGCTAACTATTATGTAGTCTGTCATTGACTTTTCACATCTGTCTTCATTAAACTTGTGGATATCTTTGGAGGAATAAATGTGTTGGGTATTTTCATGTTATTTTTTAGGCAACGATCCATGAGTCTCTCTCCATGTGGAGCAGTTGTTGTCTCTCCTATTTTACCTATTATTCCTCCTGACGTTTCTACATGTTTGCCTACTCTAGCGTTTAAATCTTCTAAAACCATTAGTTCCTGTTTGTGTTTAAGATTCTCTAGAGCTATTTGTAAATCGTTTTCGAAGATATATTTGTCTTCCTTAGTGGCGTCTTCGTTTGGTCCATAAGCTATTAAAAAAATAATTTCTTTTCCTTTTGGTTTAATATTTACCTGTAATAGCCCTGGGCTTATAAAGTTCAAACTTTCTAGTAGCTTTTTATGTCTTTTATGCATTAGGAGGCCTACTCCTGCTCTAGCTCTATCTTTGACATCTGCGCCTGAGAAAATTAAAATATGATTTGGTCCTACATTTGCTTTTCCTTGTCTTTTTTTCTTTGTTTATGTAATGGTCAAAATGTCTACTTTGAATATTTCCATTTCTTCAACTAATTCTATCTCTTTACCATTTAATGGCCTAATATTCCATGTACCAAAAAATCACATTCTGTGTTCGCTTTCATGTTCGTCGTTGAAAGGCCAAATCGTGTATATTGTATTTATTTCTCTGAATCAGTTTGGTTTTGGTTAAGTAGGGGATTAGCCCACTGTACCCTAGGTAGATGGTGCGGATGTCACCTTGAGGCCTCCTACCAGGCCTTGTTATTTCATGTCAGGGTTAACCCCTTACCTTTGGTCAAATAAGAGCGGTCTGCAAGGCAGTAGTTGTTTTATGTCAGGTTAACTCTTTAGCCTTTTGTCAGCCAAAGCCCGCCTGCAAGGCAGCAAGAGACTCGTGGAGGCGGGATCACCAACTGCCCGTATATGTGCTTACCTGTCCACTACACGGATCATACTATGTAAATGTATTAGATGCTATTATTATCATGTTGCTCTACTGCCCTTGTAAAGCGCTTAAGGCTTGTCTGCTACGGGGTAAAACGCTATATAAGTGCTATTTATCTATTTATCTATTTATCTATTTATCTATTGATGTCTTTATCTATTTATCTATTTATCTATTGATGTATTTATCTATTTATCTATTCCATTACTATTGAGCGCCCTTTTGAGCAGGCTGCCACACTCTAAGATCTCCAGGATCAGACGAGGATGTTAACCTACTACAGTCGAATAAGAATACACAAAAACATTCAAATTTGACCGTGCATGGTTTGTGATTTTCCACAAAAGGTTCCTTCAGATCGTTACAACTCAAAGAGCCGGAGCTTATCCCGGTTTCAATAGCGTGAAGCGTAACAGGTGAAAATAATCACCTCCTGGATAGGACGCTAGTCTGACGCAGGTTGTTACTCCCAAGGTAGTGTTGTGCCCATTTGCACTTTGGCTGGGGCAAAACTGCTTGTTCAGGTCTTTCCCATGGAACACAACGCCGGATTTAGCTTTGCCAGGATTCCAACCATACGATTTCATGATTCCCACTCCGGCCGCCTAACCACTCGGCAACCTGACACCACATGGAGAGTCACAGGAGATAATGAGCGTTTCCTTAAGACCACTAGTGTGCGGGTCTAAATAGTGAAAAGATTCAAGTAGAATTGTTTTGTTTTTGTTTACTGTATTTTAATATGCCAACGTCCAGCCTTAGTATATTCTGTAGTGTTCTAATAGTTTGTAGCATTGGTACAAGTATGGTTCTAATACTTTGTAGCATTGGTACAGGTCTGGTTTAAAGCCCGGTCGTGATTATATGATCGATCTAGTTGTAAAGAGAGTGATATATATATATATATATATATATATATATATATATATATATAAATAGAGAGAGCGACAGACAGACAGACAGACAGACACACACACACAGAGACACACATACACACAGACACACAGACAACAAATAGTAAGATTCTCGATTAAAACACATTACAGACCCAAGCTCTTTGGCCATGGAACTCTGGTGGTTACAAACGTGAAACAAAACCTCACGCCAACAAAGAATACAAAATGCCCAACAGTTATTTTTTCTGTAATTGTCATTGATTTCAACCACTTTCTTCATTTCTAGTGATAGAGTTATAGCTGTATCAGTATGACTAACTAACTATTATCATTTCATATCATTCAGTATACACTGTTCACTTTGATAAAAGTATAATATCCAATCCAATTATTTGTTTTGTTTTGCCTCCTTGGTATTCGTCTCGGCCTGGCATTCAGTTCTCCACCCACTTCACTTTATCGTTCATAAGTGTTATCTGTGTATAGAATAGATACACGATTTGGTCATTGCTCAATATCATCGTCAGTGGTTTGATTACTAATAACCAGAAGGTATCATAATGATTTTAAGTCCGTATCCTTGCACACGGGTAAGACTCATCGTGGCGCCGGTGGCCCAGTAAATGGGTACAAGCACTAGCTTGGGAGTAAATACCTGCGTCTAGCGTCTTGGCCAGGGGGTGCTTTTGTCCCCTGTACCGCTTCATGCTATAGAAACCGGGATAAGCTCCGGCTCTGCAGGCTTTAAGGGCGTTGAAGGAACTTTTTTAATACAAAATCTCAAACTCAAAATGGCATCTCAAACTCAAAATGCCATCTCAAACGCAAAATGCCATCTTAAACTCAAATGCCATCTTAAACTCAAAATGCCATCTCAAACTCAAAATGCCATCTCAAACTCTCCTATATACAAAATGCCATCTCAAACTCAAAATGCCATATCAAACTCAAAATGCCATCTCAAACTCAAAATGCCATCTCAAACTCTCCTATATACAAAATGCCATCTCAAACTCTCCTATATACAAAATGCCATCTCAAACTCAAAATACCATCTCAAACTCAAAATGCCATCTCAAACTCTCCTCAAAATGTAAAAAGAGAAGTAGTACAAGTCTTTTGTAAAATCAGTCTTAGATTGATGATGGTAGATGTGTCTGGTACCCACACCAACATACCTACATACAAAAAAAGTGAGAAAATACAAAAGAATGCAGCCAACTTTTGTAAACAATAATGATAAATCACTGAAGAAAATATCAAAACCAACATAAGTCAATGGCAATGGATACTTTTAGAAGAAATAAGATTAATGTTTTCTTTAAGGCTGTAAATGACCAACAGCTTAAGATTCCAATAGATCAGCTTAAACTTAATACAAGAACATCCAGACCAGGCTGCCAAAAAAGAAAAGGTTCCATCATCAAACATTGATTGTCACCTGCGCTCATGTTATCCAAGTACAGTAAGGTTGTGGAATGGATTGTGAACAGATACAAAACTCGACTATATCACTGATAACTTTAAACACAGAATCAAATACATCCTTTTAAAACCAAAATTAGATTATTATTTTTCGACGAAATTAAAATATGTGTATAGATGCTAGTTGTGATCGGATTCGTATGAAAGACCTCATTTGTACAACTCTTTTTCATTAGGAGTTTGGTCACACGGTTCGTACTACCCAAAGGTCGTGGGTTCAAGCCACATTGAAAAATGTTCTCAATTTGTTTTCGAGTAAAATCTCCCTTATCCCCTACATATCCTCTTCTACCCCAGATCCAGGTTGGTAGATCGACACATAGTCCGATCGGAGACGAACGATGAAGAGAGATCCCTTTATGCAGACCACAACCCTCTGTGCACGTCAAAGATCCCTTATGCAGATCACAACCCTCTGTGCACGTCAAAGATCCCTTATGCAGATCACAACCCTCTGTGCACGTCAAAGATCCCTTGGCTGTTTACAGGGCAGTCTGTGCACGTCAAAGATCCCTTGGGGAGTTTACAAGGCAGTCTGCACGTCAAAGATCCCTTGGGAGTTTACATGGCAGTCTGTGCACGTCAAAGATCCCTTGGCTGTTTACAGGGCAGTCTGTGCACGTCAACGATCCTTGGCTGTTTACAGGGCAGTCTGTGCACGTCAAAGATCCCTTGGGAGTTTACAAGGCAGTCTGTGCACGTCAAAGATCCCTTGGCAGTTTACAGGGCAGTCTGTGCACGTCAACGATCACTTGGCTGTTTACAGGGCAGACTGTGCACGTCAAAGATCCCTTGGCAGTTTACAGGGCAGTCTGTGCATGTCAAAGATCCCTTGGCAGTTTACAGGGCAGTCTTTGCATGTCAAAGATCCCTTGGCTGTTTACAGGGCCGTCTGTGCATGTCAAAGATCCCTTGGCAGTTTACAAGGCAGTCCTGTGCATACAAAGATCCCTTGGCTGTTTACAGGGCAGTCTGTGCACGTCAAAGATCCCTTGGCTGTTTACAGGGCAGTCTGTGCACGTCAAAGATCCCTTGGCTGTTTACAGGGCAGTCTGTGCACGTTAAAGATCCCTTGGCTG
Source organism: Doris montereyensis (assembly GCA_037039925.1). NCBI lineage: Eukaryota > Metazoa > Mollusca > Gastropoda > Nudibranchia > Dorididae > Doris > Doris montereyensis. The sequence continues at coordinate 33,081 of JAXRKP010001731.1, read as the reverse complement.
TTTACAGGGCAGTCTGTGCACGTTAAAGATCCCTTGGCTGTTTACAGGGCAGTCTGTGCACGTTAAAGATCCCTTGGCTGTTTACAGGGCAGTCTGTGCACGTTAAAGATCCCTTGGCTGTTTACAAGGCAGTCTGTGCACGTCAAAGATCCCTTGGCTGTTTACAGGGCAGTCTGTGCACGTTAAAGATCACTTGGCTGTTTACAGGGCAGACTGTGCACGTCAAAGATCCCTTGGCAGTTTACAGGGCAGTCTGTGCATGTCAAAGATCCCTTGGCAGTTTACAGGGCAGTCTGTGCATGTCAAAGATCCCTTGGCAGTTTACAGGGCAGTCTATGCACGTCAAAGATCCCTTGGCTGTTTAGTAGGCAAACTGTGCACGTCAAAGATCCCTTGGTTGTTTACATGGGGTCTGTACACGTTAAAGATCCCTTGGCTGTTTACAGGGCATCTGTGCACGTTAAAGATCCCTTGGCTGTTTACAGGGCAGTCTGTGCATGTTAAAGATCCCTTGGCTGTTTAGTACTCTGTGCACGTTAAAGATCCCTTGGCTGTTTAAGGGCAGTCCGTGCACGTTGAAG